>CM056506.1:2049281-2211081 GCA_029783415.1 Anisodus acutangulus | reverse complement strand
TATTACGAGAATGTCGTTGAAGTAGGATTACCTAGATTCAGATACTTCGGTTTCGGCCGCCCCCTAGAGCCTTTTCTCGACGCTCGGCCGAAGTATATAAAATAAAGATGAAAGCCCCTCCTTGTTTAACCACGATAGGGGCAAGAAAGGAAATCTTCCCATTGAGTCACTCACCTTCTATCGTGTCTGATTTCGATCATTCTTAACCTCACACCTCTATGGCAGAAAGCAGAAGCGCCGGGAAAGACAACAGGCGGCTTGTATAACAAGTTGTTCAGGGGCTCATACAACGAGAGAGAAGGGCCATCCACTCACACTAGGATCGTCAAAGTGAAGAAAGCTTCACCCCTGAAATCACTCGACTAGTTGGCCCTGGCCGGTCAATCTCATGTCCTTTCTATCTCGTGCACGAAGGATTGCTAATGCTTCCCAGACGTCATGTATTTTTAGGTCATCAGTCATCTCCGGGCCAGCGGGGTGACTTCACATTGTTTCCTGATAAACCTATCTTTGTTTTAGGGAAATCCTATCCCCCTTCAGGCAGCATTAAACAATTTATGTTAATAGTTAAGCTTCATGAAAGTTATTTGATAATTTTTTTTACCTTTAAACAGAAAAGGATGGTGGTCTTTTTCATGTTATTTTTTTTTTTAAAAATGGAGCCTGGAGATCAAAGTAGGGCTTTGCATAATAAGATAAAAGACTACACTCTACAGTGTGTGCCTCTCTTCGTATTGTTTCTTTTTTAACTTTGAATTACTTGATCAAAAGAATGTCCATTTATTTCCAAAAATCTCCCCCTCTGACTGTGCCTTTTATGGTGCTTAATTGCACTTCACTTTTTTGATGATCCAAAAAGATGAACTAACAAGCTTGCTAGGTGTTAATCGGCTAAAACAAAAAAGAAGTGATGGTGAGCGGAAGTATAGTAAATCTTTAATTTGTTCATATAACATTTGTTGATCATTGTGAGCTAATCTGTTTTTTCGTTTCTCTTGCAGGAGGACCTCCACATCTCTAAACACATTATCGAGAATTCTACAGGTGTTCCATCTAGCAGTGATATATTCAACAGAGAGAGAGATGGAATTTTCCTGCCAGAGTTCAATGAACTTGTAAAGAAACTTACTTTATCTACCTCAAAGAGAGACATCGAGGCGTACGAAGATTCAGCCAGAGAATATAGAATTGTTGAAATGGTTAACCATGATCAGCAAGAGATTAAGAGCCTGAAAAACATTGTTAAATCTCTCGAAGAGAGGGAGAGGACTCTAGAAATCCAATTGCTCGAGTATTTTGGTCTTAAGGAGCAAGAAACTGCTATCATGGAGCTTCAAAATCAGCTGAAAATAAACAATGTGGAGGCCAAGCTTTTCGGTCTCAAGATTGAGTCACTGACGGCAGATAAGATGAGGTTAGAGGCTAAAGTGGCCGATTATGCAAAAGTTGTTTCTGAGCTCGAAGCTGCAAAAGTCAAGATAAAGCAACTCAAAAAGAAAGTGAGATCAGAAGGTGAACACAGTAAAGAACATATTTTAGCCCTTCAAGAAAAAGTTATGAAGTTGCATGACCAGGAAAAAAAGACTGTTGAAGCTGAATCGGATGTTCAGTTAAAGCTACGAAAACTCAAGGATTTGGAGAATCAGGCTGATGAGTTGAAGAAGTCTAACCAAAGTTTAAGAAAAGAAAATTCAGATCTTGCTCATAGATTAGAATCTGTTCAGATCATTGCTTCTTCTGTCTTGGAGGATGAACAAGTAACTCCTTCGTTCATGTTACATTCATTTTCGCTTTGTCTCGTTAACATGTACGTAGGGGTGTCAAATGAGCGGGTTGGACTGAATTTGAGCGGGTCAAAATGGACTAAGTTAATAAATGGGCTGGTTAACGACCCCTCCAAAAGTTACTTAGGCTGAAATATTCTACAGAAATTGAAGTTAGTAAAATTTGGCAACGCTCTTTTTGTTCTTTTATAAATTCTTAAGTACTTGATAAAACTATATTTTTTTTGTTATTATAGCTATATATAACATCTAAAAAAATGTCTTTTTAAAAAGATTTTGACAGTTTCTCGTAGGTCAATTTGGGCTATAACTCAATTTTTAGATGGACTGAAATGAGTTGGGCTAAAATGGGCTAAGCTAATAATGGACCCACCCAAACTTGGACAGGTCATGTTTCCATGGGCTAATTTTGCCACCCCTACATGTACTTATTAAATGCTTGTTGTCTGTTGTCGCAGACAGAAGCACTGAAGGAAGAAACTCTACAGTTGAGGAAGCAAAATGAGGATTTAGCAAAGGAAGTTGAGCGGCTTAAAGCAGATCGCTGCAATGATGCTGAGGAACTAGTCTATCTCCGATGGATAAATGCTTGCTTGCGATATGAGCTGAGGAACTATCAGCCAGTTGCAGGCAAGACAATCGCAAGAGACCTCAGCAAAACATTGAGCCCAAAGTCAGGAGAGAAAGCCAAGCAACTAATTCTTGAATATGCAAATAAAGAAGAGAGTCAAGGGGAAAGGGATGTTAATGTTAGTGATCTTGATTCCAAATGGTCATCCTCCCGAACATCCTTTCTTACAGACTCTGTTGAATTTGATGATACTTCTACTGATAATTCACATAAGAGTCAGAGTTCGAGCAAAAAGAAGGTGTTTAGTAAGTTTATGAGACTAGTACGGGGAAAGGGGCGCCATCTTAGCCGGAGTTCTTCTATGGAAATGGTGCACACTTTAGAAGATAATGTAGCAAGACATTCCAGTTATTCTCCAGGGTCAAGAGCGTCCTCGCAGGGTTCATCCAAACAATTTCTGGACTTACATTCTGTCTCTCAAGGTTCAAGAAGCAGCAAAGGAGAAAACATCAACTATATGATGAATAGTAGGCAAAACAGCGATGGGGGTTCGTCATCAGGTTCAGGAAGGTTGGATTATATCTCAAGTAGTCTAACTGATTCACCTCAAGAAAACAAAACTAAAGTTGAGCCAGAGAAAACCGAGTTGGTGAAATATGCAGAAGTGTTAAAAGGGTCCCGTTCAAAAACCGGATTTTGCAGGAGATCAGCATCTGTTAGTTCCTTCTAACATTTGTGTAAATAATGTTTGCTCAAACAGTTTCTTTTTCCCCAATATTGTTAATGATCTGAGGTAAGATAAGGTCTACAAATTAAAAAATCTATGTTCAATCATTTTTTCAGAGAGCAACTTAAGGAAATAATAGACCTGGCAAATTAACTTATGCACATAGTTTAGAGTCGAAAAATAATTACAGCTATTACTAAGACGTAGGCAAGACACTAACGATATAAGCAATTTCTACATCGCAACTGCAAGCATCACAATGAAAATCGACATGTTCATCTTCATCGTCACTGTCAACAGGGATGTTGAATAGTGCAACGAGTGGGTCTATGTCCCAAAATTAAAGGATTTTTCACCCAACTAATTTCTTTCGACACTCTCTCAGTGGCTCTGTTTCTTTCATGCTACCAATTAACTTTATCCCTTTTCGCTTGAAGTCACCACCCATATTATGCCAATCACATATAATGCTCCAATGTGGCCTCCTTTTGCCGCTTGCTTCAGATATTCTACTGCAGGGCCTGTTGTTTTTTAAAAAGTCCATCTGAGAATAGAAAGCACATTTAAGTACACATTATTACTAATTAATTACACCGTAATTCATCATCACTGAAATACAAGGAGATTATACGTAAATAGATAGTTTTATGCACAACTTTCCATATTGAGTGTACCTGTTACTCCTCCGCCCCAAAATACTTGTCGTCCTTGTTAAAATATCTATCTCAAAATATTTATCATTTTAAAAGTTCAAGACCAAATTCTTTCACATTTTACCCTTCATAGTAGTTGCTCTTGAAGATTACATACCTCAATTATGATTAATTATTAATGAAGAGAGATTTGCAACTAAAATATCAACCGGTTAGAAAAAAAAGAAAAAATATTCATTATAAAAGCATCGATATAATTAATTAAGAGAATTAAATTTATATATATACACCTTAGCTTGACATTGATAAAACGCTTGAAGGAAAAAGAAGCAACCCTTGCAACAATTTCAGTAACGCATTGGGAAGAGATTCAATGCATGTTTGGTTTCGATTCTGGCAACCCAGAAGTGTTTATGGGTTGCTACTTTCGTGAAAATGAGCAAAATCTGGGTGTTTGGATTTCCTCTCCAAAATCAACTCTCCTCTTCAAAATTGATTCCGGAAGAAGCTACAATTTCTAGCTTCTAAGGTGAGTAGAATCACTTCTACATTTATTTCAATTTGGATTTTTACCTTTTCCTTCATTACCCTCTTTAATTTTCATCAATAACTCCACCCACCTTCATTACCTTTTCCTATGTTTCGTGATTGTCATTCCAAAATTAAAAATGATCAATGATATTGACCATTTTTTAAGAATGCTATAGGAGCAATTGATGGTACACATGTTCATGTGTAGTTAATGCTAGCGAGAAACCTAGGTTTATTTGAAGAAATGAATATCCAACACAAAATATAATGGTTGTATGTGATTGGAATATGTGTTTCACTTTTGTATTAGCTGGTTGGGTAGGTACTGCCCATGATGCTCGTGTTTTTGACCAGGCTCTCACAAATGTAAACCTTAATTTTCCACACCCTCCTTCAAGTAAGTATTATTTGGTAGATTCTGGTTATCCAACACCAATTGGGTACATTAGTCCCTACAGATGTGAACGCTATCACCTTCCTGATTTTAGGCGTTCTAACGGGTTTGCAAATCATAATGAAGTATTCAATCATTACCACTCAAGTTTAAGGTGCACAATAGAAAGAACTTTTGGGGGTATGGAAGAACAAATTTGCAATTCTACGTCGCATGCCCAAGTTTAATTTTGAAACACAGGTTCAAATAGTCGCCGCAACAATGACTATACACAACTTTATCAGAAGGAATGCAGAAATGGATATTGATTTTGATCTTTATGAAGATGAAAGCACAGTCATTCACCATGATGATTATCATAGATCATCCTTGGATCAATCACAGGTTTTCAACGTAGCTTCTTTATCAGAGATGGATCACGTTCGAGACTTAGTCCGCAATCAAATTATAGAGTACATGCAAAATTAGTATTGTAATAAAATTTAAGTACTATATTGCACTTTAAATTATCTATTTGTAATTTTTATTTACATACTTCATATTTCACTATTATTTTAGTAATTTTTATTTATATGTATTTGACTATGTCCATTTTGGTAATTCTACATTCAAAAGTAATTTTGATCAAAACTATCCAAACATCATGAATTGATAACAATCACTTTTACATTATTGCATCCAAACATAAATTAATTATTGTCAAATTCAATTCTTTCAAAATCAATTATGTGCACCGTAGAACCAAACACACCATCAGTAAATGAACATAAGTTCTCTTTTATGTCTTTGTTATCTCTTCTTCCTCTTCTCTTTATATTTCTTCTTGAATGACGATTGATCACCATTTTGCTTGAAGAAACTTACTACAAACAATTAATGCAATTGAGTTATGTCTATTTATATATAGCCGATTTTCTGTTTCTTTCAGGTTTCCTTCTTTAAATGGCATTTGGAATATATTACACAGAACTATAACTGTAAACGAAGATGTTTATGTACCAAAAAAAAAGTTAAGGAAATTGTTTAGTTTCTTGATTTTTTTGGAAAATTTAATGATATGACTAACTATTAATATCTAATTACATTTAGTAACTATAATTTATTGTAACTACATTCTATAGCTAAAAATTATATATTAATTATCATGAATAACTATACCAAAATTCATTAGTGTTATCCGCCACCGCCCCACTATCGAAGCTCTGGCGACGAATCACGAATACAACACCTCTCTCCTCTCCCTCTCCTTCGCACGAAGGTCGGATCTTTCTTCCGTCGAGCAACCGGAGTTCCGCTTTCTCTCCGTCTCTCTCTACAAAGAATCTTAATTTGTAACATTTCATAAATGACGACTGGTGATAGAAACAACACGGAAGGGAACCAATTATGATGGCTCACTCGATCGTAACAGACTTTGATAGCCAAAAGAAAAAATGCCGCAAACCAATTTCCCAAAAGAACTTGGGAAGGAACTTGACTTACCAGGTTCCTCAACCAACTAGGCTGTATAGGTTCTTTACATACTGCATTCCTCAATCAACCGACGAGCAACCGGACTTCGCCGTTGACGGCAGTGGGAAAGAAATAGTATTGTCCCTTCAGATCTAGCCGGCGTCGGTATCATTGTTGTCGGAGTGTATTTCTCAGATCTGAAACGGTGGCTCAGAGCTAGCCGGCGCCGGAAAACCACATTGAACTCCGGTAACCAACCGATTAGAATGTATTTTATGGTTTGTATTTCAAAATCGAGTGTTTTTATTATATTTTTAGCATAAAATAAAGTGTTATTTATATATTTTTCACCTATATTTCGAAGTTGATTTTTTATATAGAGATAAATACAATAAATTTTGAATACAGTTGAATATTTATATATATTTTTTATATTTATGTTGTTTAAATACAATAAGTTGAATAAAACATTTTTTTATATTTATATTGCATTTATGTTATTTGAATACAACTGATTTTTAAATACAATAAATTAAATATAGTATAAAAACAACTACAAATGAATACAATTGAGTTGAATACACCCGACTTGAATACAAAAATGGTGGCTCAGATCTAGCCGGCACTGGAAAACGACATTGAACTCCGGTAAACCAACTAATTGGAGTGTATTTTATTTTTGTATTTCAGATCCGAGTGCATTTGTATTTGAGTGTATTTATTATTTTTAGCTTAAAATAAAGTGTTATTTATATATTTTCGCATGTATTTCGAAGGAGATTTTTTATTTACAAATGAATACAATAAATTTTGAATACAACTGATTATTCATATATTGTTTTGTATTTATGTTGTTTAAATACAATCGAATTTAAATACAATAAGTTGAATACAATATTTTTTTGTATTTATATTGCATTTATGTTATTTGAATACAATCGATTTTTAAATATAATAAATTGAATACAGTGTAAAAATAACTACAAATGAATACAAATGAATTGAATACACATGATTTGAATACAAATAAATAATGAATTTAGCTGAATTGAATACCCTTGACTTGAACACAAATAAATATATTTGATTTGAATACAACGAAATCTGACTTGAATACAGCTATAACTAATAAACAAATGTATTTCAGGTGAGCAGGAAAGTGTATTGGCGGTACTATAGGAGGTTTGATCTTAGATACTTCTATGCAATTTTACTATTTTATTTATATTATTATGTATAATGTTGAGACGTTGTTCCTGACCCCCGTATTGACCTGAGTGCAACGATGGACTGGGCTGATATGGGCTTTTTCTTTTTAGCTTTTCTTGGGCTCATCGAGAATGAATGCATGACTACCTTTTTTTTTTTTTGGCTTAATAGATAGAGATTACTTAAATGGACTATAATATATAAACTATATAGCAGTTCTAACATGAATATTTCCGGATAATTTGCCCTTACATTACTATTCTTTTCTTGTTTTCATGGGAAAAAAACACTAATGGTGATAGTAGAAGAGCCTCGATTACCATAGGTGGAGGCAAGAACTAAGAATTAAATTTAATGGATTCAATTTTTGCTTTTCTTTTTTTGGAACTCATTATACATCACCAGAAATGTGAAATATAACGACATTCAATTTGTTGTTTCCTGACAATTTGATGAACACGTCGTCTAAAAAATATGTCATTATTGATACACATATATATTTATGTTCCGTGAAAAATATCAGTTTAGTGGAGCCTGAATCTGTTCAAATCTTCATTAGTAAATTGTTTTTCAAGACAACACGTGGTACATTCATTAATAACATAAAAAGTACGGTAAGTAATACAAGACATCATTTTCATCTTCAACATCTCAACAAGAAAATAAGAAGCCCCAGAAACAAAGGAAGCGATAAATTTAAAAAGAAAAAAAAGTAAATCACGTGGTTACTTTAAAGGACTTATAGAGTAAAATAAAACTCATAGTAGTAACAGTAATGCACATATTTGTCGGATTAATTATCCAATTAGGTTGATGCCTTGGATAATGAGTGAATCAGCTAGGACTTGATTAGCTGCTTGAGATGGATGTACACTATCCCAGAACACATATTGTGTTGCATTGCTGCAAGTCCCAGGTGACTTTGGGTTGCACAATAACGATGTTGTTTCCACTGTTCCTGTTCCACAACACCCTCTATTTGCTTCCGCGAATCCTAATAATCTCCAAACTTTATGTCAGTAACAGTGTCGCACTTACGATTTTGCACAATTAGTGGAACTAAATTGATGTTTAATTTTATATTAGACATAATACATTGATACCCTCTTAAAGTTATTACTTATTAGTGACTTTTATTTAGACATTCGAATTACGATCTATTCCTATTGAGCACCTGAGCACATAATAAAGTGTTCCTATTAGACACTTAAAGACTCAAAACTTTGGAAAAGCTCCGCATGTTCTCAAGTGCCAATTATGTAGATAAATTAACCACTTAAGATATGTCATCTCCTTTAATTATACACATTAGACTCAATAAGTCATAAAACTTCAGGCCCGTTTCAATTAATGCTGATGTGAAAGGAGATACATATTTCATGTTGATAGAAACCACCGTGTATCCCACACGAACAAAGTGTATATATTTAGGATATTTAGGTTTCTTACCATATTTTGTAGAATTCTTGTACAAGTGTAATTAGGATATTATTATTATAGTAGGAATATGATTTTTCATATTTAGAGATTGTATATTGTATATATAGACCTCTTCATTAATGAAAATAATCAAAAGATTATTTCTTTCATGGTATCAGAAGTCTAGGCCAAAAATATCTTCTCCCAAAACCTTCCGCTGCCCTCTTCATTCTCGACAACCGTCAGGCCGTCGCCAATTTTTTTTCTCTCCCAAATTTTTCTTCCAAATCCCTCATTCCCCTCTTGTTCTTTCATAATGTCTACCTCAAAGAACATGTTTCATCCTGCCCTTACTGTGTCCAACATCAAGAACCACATCTCTATCGTTCTTGAGATGGAACATGTCCAATACGTGACATGGGCGTAATTATTTCAAGTTCACGCACGCTCGCATCAAGTCCTTCATCACATCATCCCCGCGGAAGCAGGCAAGGAAAAGGTGCCTACCGCCGATGATGACCCTATGTTATGGACGACTCTTGATGCTACAGTACTTTAGTGGATTTATTCCACTATTTCTACGAACATGTTGCAGACGATTATTGAACCCGACGCCACGACGATGGAAACTTGGAATCAGGTGTGTGATATAATCCAAGATAACAAAAATTCCCGTGCCGTCACTCTTGAGCAGAAATTTTCCCATGTCAAAGTAATCCTCTTCCACCGTTCTACCAGGCCCGTTCCATGCTCACATTAGAAGAGGCCAACTTGGCTAAAAAGGCGACTACCGGAGCTAAATTTGTCATGATGATGGCTACGTCCGATGACCCTCACTCATTTTCGGCCAATTCTAGCCAAAATCATAACAATGGTGGCGACAAAAATGGTCAAAATCGGAAAAATGATAGCAAGAACAGCGGCGGCGGTCGCGGTGGTCGGAGTTGTGGCGGCAGTGGGCCAGCTGGGCTGCAGCACCACTGGCCGCAACCTTGGGCCACTGCACAATGGTCGTGGGGCTGCTAGGCCAGTGGCCCAACGTGTCCTTTCCAGGATACCTAGGTGTTCCAGCGAATTGGGCCAGGCAGAGGCCCAATTCGATTCAGCGATACCGGCCCAAGCGATCGGTGGGCCACGACACGGTGGCTGCTTGGGCCTCGGCCTCATCAGGCCTTCGCTGCTGCGAGCCTAGTTTCTGATCCTACACCTACGGATATTGAGGCCGCGATGCATACACTTGAATTAAATTTCCCGAACGCAAATTGGTATATGGACACCGGAACCACTTCTCATATAACGTCCGCCCAAGGTAATCTCTCGTCTTATTTCAATTTGAGCAATAATCGTGAATAATTGTTGGTAATGACAATTCAATTCCAATTCGTGGTTATGGTCACACAAATTTGTCCCTCCCCACATCCACCTCTAGTACTAAAAAATGTCTTTCATGCCCCTCACTTAATTAAAAATTTGGTGTATGTCCGAAAATTCACAACTGATAATTGGGTTTTTGTTAACTTTGACCCTTTTAGTTTTTCTGTGAAGGATTTCACGACAAGAATACCTCTAATGAGGTGTAATAGTCGGGGTGAGGTTTATCTTATCACCACCACCACCATTTCCATGAGTCAAGCCACACCTTCTACATTTGCCGCTCTTGCTCCTTCTTTTTGGCATGCACGTTTGGGTCATCCAAGGTCGTCTATTATTTCTTCTCTTAAAAATAATAATTTTATTGATTGTAAGAGTATGCGTAGTACTCATATTTGCCCTTCTTGTCCTCTTGGGAAACATGGTCGATTACCGTTTGTAGCCTCTACTTCTAGTAAGTCGATGCCTTTTAACATTATTTATAGTGATTTATGGACATCTCCCGTTTTGAGTTTTTTAGCCATCATTATTATATTTTATTTTTGGATGATTATTCTAATTTTTGTGGACTTTTTCCTTTGTCTAAAAAATCTCAAGTTTTTTTTACATTCTTAAAATTTAGAGCTTTCTTCCGTACCCAATTTGAACGGGAAATTAAAAACATTCAATGTGATAATGGTAGGGAATATGATAGTGGGTCATTTCGGAAATTTTGTGATACTCATGGCATATCTTTTCGGTTTTCTTGTCCTCATACGTCTTCACAAAATGGGAAGGCCGAAAGAAAAATTTGTACCATTAATAATATTGTCCGAAATTTACTAGCTCATGCTTAATTACCTCCATCATTTTGGCATCATGCTTTACAAATGACTACCTACCTCCTTAACATACTCCCTAACAAAGGTTTAGCATATCAATCATCCCTAAAAAAAATTTATAATAAGGATCTCTCGTATTCTCCTCTTAAGGTGTTTGTGTTATCCACTTTTTCCGTCTACTACAATTAACAAACTTCAAGCTCGTTCTACCGCTTGTGTGTTTTTGGGTTATCCATCAAACCATCGTGGTTACAAATGTTTTGATTTATCCTCTAATAAAATCATAATTAGTCGCCATGTTATTTTTTATGAAACCCAATTTCCGTTTGCTAAATTGCATAGTTCCGTGTCTAGTTCGTATAATTTTTTGGATGATGGGATATCACCGTATATTATCCACCATTTATCCGAGCTATCCCGTGACCAAAATCCGTCAGCAATCACACTGCCTGCTGGCCCAAATTCGACTGATCCAATCCCTGGCCCAAATTCTGGTGGCCCAGGTAGTGGCACGGTAAATTTTCCACATCACTTCATTAATGAAAATAATTAAGGAATTATTTTCTTTCAATGTGATTAACTTATCTTTGTGACAAGAGGACACAGAGAAAGTTTTTCAAGATGTGAGACAAAAATATCTAATAAGAACATTTTATCACATGTTTAGATGCTCAATTGGAACAAGACATAGTTCGAATGTCTAAAAATATTAGTGACAACCTTAAGGGGATGTCCATGTATTTGACCTTTATATTATTTAAAAGCGATGTGGAAAATTTACCGTGGTCGGATGGAGATTTAACGAGGTCATATAGGGGCTGGAAAATATCAAAGATGGCAATCTTAAGGCCAGGAAGTTGCTTTCCCAATTGTGTTGCAGCTGAATTCATCTTCTTGTTGAAATGTTGGGCATCTGTATTGATTCTTGAGACACATCCACTCTCATGAAATCCAAACAATGTTCTAGCAGCTGGTAGACAGCCCAATGGTGGCAGTGAAGTCACCCCAATTCTTCTTGCTCCTTGCCCATATACATCCTGTTTTACATAATTAATAATGGATCAAATTTTTAGTAATCCGTGCAACTTATTCAAGTTTAAACAGGTTGGATTACGACCTATTTGTTGTTTTGATTCAACAGGTTAAATTCAAAATGATCCATCAAAATATTGGGGCAAAATAAGTGTAAGCTGACAAGTCAAAATGCAATATAAATTCAAACAAACAGATTAAATTTGGAGATTGAGAATTATGTAAACTTGGGAGAACTGAAACTAATAATTTAAGAAAAAATAACTGGAGTATTAGCTTTCACTACTTTTTCCCATTATTTCTACCCAATTGACCCTTGTAGTTTTGGAGCAAGTTGGGTCATGACCGGTTTATTAATTTGACTCGTTTTGACCTGCTCAAGTTTGATATATCCAACACGCCTATTTGTCACCTCTACTAAAAATACGAGATATCAAATCTTACACCTTTTAAGTTAAGATGGATCTATTCAATAAAGACTAGATTTATCTTGCAAAGATTAGCTTTCCCAAATGTACATTAATGTTGAAACAACATTAGAACTTGGACGCAAACTCACCTTGACAAAGCTAGTGAATATGCCGACAAGATAAGAGCCATACTGGTCAGCAGTGTAGACTTTATTAATATAAGGATTGATGTAGTAATTCTGTAAGAAATCACTGTTTCCAGCACTTATTATGTAGAGTGCATCCTTTATGATGGATGCCGCTTTTTGGCTCCCTGCAACTTTTGCTAGCTTGGCTTGGTACTCCTTGTAATATTGCATTTGTGTTGACAATGGAATTGCATACTACATCAAAAATTATCATAACAGTTAGCCCCCATTTTGTAATTTTGGTCCGAATTGGTCACCAACATAATTGTGTGCCGGTAAAAACACCAATTATTGCTGTTAAAAGTCACTATATTTAGCGATATTTATTTACCGGCAATTATAATGACTACAATAAAAATAGAGTGCTTGTTTGTAAAACTTACGTTGAGGATGGCGGTTTTATCATCAAAGCCAGAAGCAGCAGAAGCGAAATTAGTACCAATAAGGAGATTTTTGCCAGATGCTTGGGGGCTCAAATATGCAGCCGGGTAAGTTGTGAACCCAAGTGTATCAGCTACAACATTTAAAAATAAACCACATCTGTTAGGTTGATATATATGTTGAAAATTTTACTGAGATTGAGTTTATCCCATCTTTATTAATTGGAGTTCATTTTGCAGCATTTATGTTAACATTCAGGTGCCCTAATTCACCATAGAACAATTAAGTGGCGACTCCTTAAGCTTTAATTAATTTAGGAATCACCAATACGTCGTGACCATGTTGGATCCCTCTTTTTCGCGGGTGGGGGGTTAAAAATGGGTGCGACATAGCACGTGTCTCCCAGGACATAAGGGGCATGATGACTTGACGTCATCATCACCTTCCTCCTGCTTATCACCAGCAGTTTAGGGTTCCAAACTCAACGATGGTTTTCTTTACATAAAAAAAAAAAGGAAATGACTCATGTGCTCTGATTCATTATTTGAGAGCATTATCAAAGTGTTTCAAGGGTGAAATTATTTTGACGTAGGTCTGTCTCTGGGACTTGAGACACTTGAAGAATCTTTTTCCTTCTTTGGTTATGTATGGAAAGATCCAAATAAAATGACCACAATTTTAGGTATTCACTTAATCTTATTAGGTATATGTGCTTTTGTTCTACTATTCAAGGTTCTTTATTTTGAGGAGCGTATATGATATATGGGCTCTAAAAGGGGGAGATGTAAGAAAAATTACCAATTTAATCTCTTTGTCCCAATTTATATCCCCATTTATATGAAGGAAGTCAGACTATTAACACCTTCACATAAAATGAAAACAGGCGCACTATAGCTCCGCCCCTAGCTATAATTGCTGAACAGTGTGGTAGAACGGTAAGAAAAAAAATTTCTTAACCAAATATTTCAAATTCAAACTCTAAGAATGTTTCTTTCAATAGAGAACACTAAAATTCTTAATACTAGACACTTTAATGTTAGTTGAACCAGTTAATTTCAAACCTGAAAGCAAATAACTTACCAGTAATATCAGTGGCTAATTTTCCATTGCAGAATCTTCCAGTGGGTTGATTGTTAACAAAATCCCTTCCATATGGTGGATAATTGGCCTTAAAGAGAGTATGTATGTAGTCATTATTTCCTACATCCACAGCTGAATCGCCAAATGTAATGATTGCCGGAACAAGTGTCGTTGAATCTTGAGCATTATTTAGATGGATGGCAAAGCCAAATAAAGCCACCAAGAACAATGCTAATACTTGTCTATTGTGGATACCCATTTTCCAAAGACTATGTGTTAGTGATTTTGCTCAACAAAACTTTATAGCACGCCAAGTGTGAGTCAGAACCGACGTAGGATGAATAATGGTGCATTCAAGAAGGGAGATGGAAGGTTGAGCTATAGCCATTAATGCCGCTTTGGAGGTAGTTAAGGTGCTGTTAATTCACAAGTTGCTAAAATCAAGGTAAAAATAGTCGGTACGAGATAGTATCTCAATTTTAACTTTTGATATACATCGAGGTTATTTATATCACTAGTGTACTTGTCATATAAATTAATTTTATGCCAAATACAAAATTACAGATTTAACGGAAGAAAATAATAAACGTAGTATATACACACACACATTTAGTCTAAATTACTCTCTCGTATTTTTTTAGTTTTCTCAAACTTCTTTTAACCATTTTGAATCAATAACTATGCTACTTTTCGTGTAGTTTTCAAATATATATATATATATATATATATATATATAAAATTGAAGAATCTATATCTAAATTTAGAGTGAAAATTAAGTGTTTTGACGCGAAATATCTTTCCATAAATTGAGATAAAGGGAGTAATAATTTCTTCCAAGAAAATATTTTTTTATGATATAAATGTACAAAATATAACATGCTAAAATGCATAAAATTGCAGATATACTGAAAAGTAAGAGAGAAATACGGAGACAGAACAAAAAAGGAAAAGAAAATAAGAACATAACAAATATTTGTTAGCCTCAAACCTCCGTCAACTTGACAAAAAAAATAATTTGATACCCAAATAAAGGGTCAAATCAAAATCCCATTATATCCTTCAGTCCATTTCAATGGAGTCTTAAATTGAAGCCACGCATTCATCTGAAATTTAAAAGCTTACATTACATCTTAATTTCTATCAACACAACTTTCCGACTATAAAATAGATAACTTAGAAATTGATAGAAAAAAAGAAGTGCTGGTTTTGCTGGGAATCTAGAGGGTTCAAAACCTGCAAGACGAAATAGTAAAAAAAATGGCATTGGTCAGTCTCATATGCTTACAATTCAATCATATTTAATCCAAAAAAAAGCCTAAAATTTGTAATCAGAAGAAAGTATAACAAAAGATTTGCTTCCAGCAATTATGCACTAAACAACTAAAGTTGATATATTTGATTTACCAGCAAGGGTCGTGTTTGTATATTCAGATCGTGGGATTTAGTAACGGTTGTATCTTATAACTTCTCATTGTGGCTTTTGGACTCTCCACTAACTGATTTTTTCTCCATTAATAATGAACTTTGAATTTTTTTAAATTAAGATAATTAAATGAAAGGAATGAGAGAAAAATACAAAAACACGAGAAAAAAGATAAATAAGAATGTTGAGGTGTCACATTATATATATATATATATTATTAATAATTCATCTTGTATTAACTTTTATTTCTAATAGGCTAATCTAAAGTATGACCGGAGGTAATTGTCGTCTCATAGTTACTCTCAACTTTAAAAGAGCTCCAATTTGAATATGGAGGATAATTTTAAGTAGATTGTAAATTGAGATATTTTTTTTGGAGAATATTTTGACTCATGAAATCCATTCAATTCAACTTGAAACTCGTTAAAATTTAAGTTGGATACGAGGCGATTTGCTAATGGAAAAAATATGAACAGATCTAAAAGTATGACAAAATATTAAGTTTGAGATATGGAGTTGAAATTTTGAATTTATTTGAATTGAGTTTTAAATTATAGAAATAACAACTTACTAGGTTTTGAATACTATATTTATACATATTAGATAATTTTTATACTAATATTATAAGATTTAAGTCAAAATTAAAGAATTTCCGCCAAATCCATAAACATACATAGGTCCGCTCCTGCTTTTAGGTCATTCATATAATCATACCTTTATTAAGCCACCTAAAACTAAAAGTATAACAAGGAGTAAACCTATGATATTTTGTAGTACATTAAAACGGTAGACATTTTCCCAAAAAAACCAAAGATTATCATTTAGCAGAGCTTTGTTTGCCAGTGCTACTGCTTTATTGAGAACAGGGTTGTTTGTTTGTCAACCTCACAAACAGGGCAAAACATTACTTCTATATTGTTAATTCTAACAACTACTAAGTAGTAAGTACTAACACATAGCTAATAAAAAGGAAAGTAGTTTGAGGGGCATATTGAATGGATGCATTGGGTTGCGGCCACGAGGGAGTGAAGAAGAGCCATGTGATGGAGTTAATTCGCCGGCTGCCTCCCTGCCTGCCTCAGAACTGATCAACGACAAATCCAACCGGACCGAACCATTTTACAGATAGATAACTATTGAATTGACATCATTTGTTCTTCATATCTTCTATTTCTTGGATCAATATAGATATGCAGTATACTAATATATTGCTTTTCTTTTTGTCGGTGTATTCGTTTTTTATTTTACATGCTCATTAAAAAATACTCCCTCCATTCACTTTTACTTGTTTAGTATTGACTTTGCACGCCCCTTAAGAAATAATAAATTAAGTGTATAATTTATCATAATACTATATTAATTGGTGCATAGTTTTAATGAACTTGAAAAATGATTTGAAATGAGTAGTTAATATTATGAGTAAAATAGAAAAAAAAATTATCTTCTCTTGATATGCTAAAAGTGACAAATAAAAGTGAAAATCTATTTTTAGTATAGTTGACAAATAAAAGTGAATGAGTAAGTATTAATTAAGAGTGGTATTTGACTACTTTTATCCTAATTTATATTTAAGTTATAATCTCTTTATTAAATATTTACTCTATTTATGTGTTATTTTTATTTATTACAAAATTATACTAAGGATAAAATGAGAAATAGGTAATTAATTATGTCTTAAACTTTTAAAATGATAATAATTTGTGATTAATATTTTTAGTTACCACGATAAATAATTTGAGACGAATGGAGTATTTGAAAAACTGAAACTCACTCACATTATATATCTGGCCTTTACTATTTTGGGGAATCATAAGTTCTCCTTTGTACATATAGGATATATTCGGTACTTGGAGCGTTTGGTTCACGTAACAGTTATACACGAATTATAACTGCATGAATTGTTTATGCAGTGAATAATACTATGGAAATTATTGTTGCTGGATACTAAAAAAACATAAATTTGCGTCGGACATATTTTATAGTTAAACAACAAAGTTTGTCGTTAATTCTGTTTGGCGAGATATAATAGAAAAAATCATTAACTACGGATGATTTAACAATAAATTAGCGATGAAATTTATAACTAATTTTTAATTTTTTTTTGGTGAATTATACTATGATAAATATTGTAAATATAGTAAACCAAATTAACGAGACCGAAGTGAATGGGAAAGAAGAATATACAATGACACGATGTAGGGTACAAAGATCATGCAACAAGTACAGTTCGTTCTGATCTTGATAACTAAAATAATCATGAGAAGGAAGTTAGGTTTGAGAAGAAATTTGGTTTAAGGGTGGAAGACAAGGAGAGTGACCCTTTAAAGAGTGAATTGAATAGCTCTAAGCAGCAAGCACTTAAATGTGGAGTTTTTAATGTAGGAGAACCAGTCGTCTTAAAACTCCACATTATATTCATCTCCATAACCATATTCCTTTGATTATTTTTCTACACTTACTAGTACTCCCTCCGTCTCATATTACTTGACCACATTATTAAAAATGTCCGTCCCAAATTACTTGGTCACTTTTTAAAAACAAGATAAAATTAATTAAATTTTTTTCTAATTTTCTAATAACATTAATTATTTTTTAAAGTAATCAATATTAATTAGAGTGCAATAAATTAGATAGAGATAAAAGTAATTCTTAAAAAGTGTGTAAAGGAAAGTAGTCAAGTAATATGGGAACGGAGAGTAGAACATTTGGTTTGCATGAGAATTGAAATATCTAAACCGCGTGTACTTGAATCCCTTTAAAGCAGTGAGCACAAGAAGTGCAACCTTAACGTTTGACATTGGCACAATTATAAGCAGTGGTTTAGCACATTATATTAGTACTTAGTAGTAGTAATTATATACAAACACATAGCATCACGGGATGCAATGGGATAAGTAGAGTCTTTGCACTCTTAACCAGAAATCCTACATTTTTTTAGTAGGAACGCTTTATGTCGTCTATAGCGAGCAACTTGCAGTGAATCTAAATTAGTGGAGCGCAATTACAAATTACTGTTCAAAACTTCACTCTAGTTCACATGATCAAATATCATACTACCTTGTTACGTAATATCTCAAAATTGTTTCTTCCCCGCGGAAAAATTATGACAAAAAAATGTATTTTCTCTATGATATTCTCGTTTAGGAATGTTAATTAAAGCAACATTACCGGTTGTTACATGTCCTACTTAACATTTTCGGATGAATTCGAAAGTCACTTTCAAATGAAAAGATTTCTGGAATTTTAACTTATTTCTGGTGGTGCATCATGCATGTCACGTGAGATATTAAAATTAATCACTTCTAGCACTATATACTGAACATGTTTAATTTTATCATGTGAAATCCTCTGCTATAGATCGAAAGTTAGCTTCATTGGTACATGAGCAATTTTAATCACACTTCTTAGAAATCCTCGGTCCAAAAACAGGATTTAAAAAAAAAAAAAACAGAAACTATAATAACTTAGTCGCACGTCTATTGATGTAATGGTAGTATGGTATTACTACACTAGTAGTAACTACACTGGCAATTATGCAATTCCATATGATTAAGGGGCAAATTTGAACATTCGAACTCATGAATATAATATTTTTTATCTTACACGATTAGTCTTAATATCCCTAAACTCTAGTACAAGAATAACAATTAATCCACCTATTAGTATGCTGATAATTTGGCAAAATATTCGAATCAACAGCTCTCTTTATTAGCCTTAGAAGTCGTGGACTCGTAGGTCTGCTAATTATGATAGTGGTCACACATTGCACTGTAAGTATTTGTATTATTATAATTAAGTACATTGTTTAGGTGCAATTTATGATACCGGTTTGTCACTAATTTCTTATCATGAACGTGTCATTACTAGATAGCTGCACAGTTGTTCATGTAACGTCCTAAAAGTCGTAGATGTAATCTACTACGTACGGCGGATTTGGACCTTTTGGGTTTTGGCTACAAGGACAATTTTAGTTCTTGTCTATGAAATTTAGTTACTATATGCATTTAACAACACGAACATATTGGATACTTAATTAGCTTGTTTACAGTAAGGTTATCTCAACACTTACTACGTTATTAGCTCAAACATTGGATACAATAAAAATCAATATTTAACAATGTTCTGAATACCTTATATTAATAGGTAAGATATATAAGTCAAACTCAATATTAAAAATAAAAATACAATAAACAATTTTTGGTTTATTTTTCATGAAGATCATTAACTACTGCATAACGCACCAAGACATACTCGCGGGGGTGTAAGTATCATGGGGCGTAAGCCCCAACGGTGATCGTCTAGGCGTAAGCCTCAACATTCTGGGTGTTCATTTGGGGCGTAAGCCCCAAGAACTTTTTCAAATTTGAGCTAAAATTACTTCATACATCTTCTTTTAAAAGTTAAATATCCAAAAGATAATTCATATAGTAAATTCTCAACAAGTCAAAGGTTCTTTCTAATTGTTTATCCTAATTTCATAATCTTTTCTCTTTGTTGCTTACGAGGTAACAGATACACTTTAGACCTTTGTATGCAAAAAAACTACAAAGTAAAGAGTTTTGTCCTCTAATTCTTGCTATGCTTCCATGCTTGCATTTTCCTTCTTTATGCTTTATTTTCTTCAAGATTTTTTTAGCATTCTCGCGTTGTTGAACTTCACTGGGTTTGTTGTTGTTGTTGTATCTTTTTCAAGATAGTTTTTAGTATTCGAATTTCTTTTGGTATCACTCTAATTTTGATAATGTTTTGAAAACTCTATCCGGGCTATTTGTATTATAATGAGTATTAACTTGTTATCTAGTTTTAGGTTTTAAAACAATAACTTTATATTATTGTCATTTTTATCTTTGAATTATTAAGATAGAGTATCATTTTTACAACTCTAATTATTTTTTATCATAGTCATGTTATTGGTGTAATACGCATATTTAGGTTATTCACTTTTTCAATACTTTTTTTAATGATTCGTGCACATGTTAGCATGTTAGTAATAGATACATACATTTTTCTACTAATTTTTTATATATAATTTTGATGTATTTTTTTGTTTGTATGTTTATTTATTAATATATAAAATTCTAAAAATTAAATATCTATGGAGCTTACGCCTCGTCGAAGTTGAAGCATATATAAAATATCCCGCTTTACGCTCACACCTTTTAAAACACTTATACAACATGCCCGGTAAGAAAAGTAGAAAATAAATACTCCGTTCTAAATAATGGCTAGATTTATGTTTATTTCTTTTTCATTGAGGGTGTCTTTCAAATTTCTTTAATTACTTTTAATTATTTTCCATTTTCTTATATTAGAAGTCGAACTCCGAACTCAACTAAAATTTCAAAAACCCAAACAAAATCAATTTAATTCGATGATTTGCCTATTAAGTGGAGTACTAAAACCTCTTAAACAAAGTATCAGAATTAATTAACCAAGAATTATGGATGATGCCCAATGGTTTTTCCTTAATGTATTTGCCTTGGTTCTCATTGTCTTTCTTTGCCATATGTGCACTAGAACAAGAAGGGTTTCAACAAACAATGTATTGCCAATTTCTCATCACGGGCCGCCGCGTTCTGCCGCTCCTGCCGCCACATCCCAATCTAATATCGGCCCGAAGCAGCGATTAGAATCAGTAGATAATCGGATTATGGTATCGGGGAGAAGGATTGCGCTATTTGTCTATGGAATTCTTAAAGGGTGCAAGTTATATTGTTCTGCCGGCTTGTCTCCATAAATTTCATGCCGATTGCGTTATGATTTGGTTAGCAAATAACAGCAACAGAACATGTCCCATCTGCAGGACTCATGTAATTATGCATGCTTAATAATCCTTCAAAAGTATTAATAGTTCGTAATGTTGCATCTCTTTCAAGACCCGGACCTTATATTTATCATGACTTATACACGTTACATACCCTGACCCATTATAGTACGGATGGCATTTGCTGTTGAGGTTTGAGCAGCAAGCGGTGTTCTTCTTCTCGTACCAGCTTGTTTTTGTTAGGTTTTATTTCTTGTAATTAAATTTTGATTGCACACATAAGATGTGAATTATGCGGAGTTATTTGTTTTATTATGACATTATGACACATTGATCATGTAATTACAGAATCATCAAATAGCTTACTTATTTACTTGCGGCATCTAAAACTAAGAGGTGAGGCATCCCTGATCAATTTTAACTTTTGTTATTGTTAAGAGTCCCACATCGAAAATGAAATGAAAATTTGGACTCTTTATATGAACTTGGACAATCCTTCCCTTATAAGCTAGTTTTTGGGGTTGAGTTAGGTTCAAGATCCATTCTTTAAATTTGGACTCCTAACAGTTATTGAGCTGAAGGAATTCCCTAGCCTTTCAAGTTTAAACGCTTATCCCTCAATGCTGAAATTCATCTCCTCTTGACTTGTTGTAGAAATTAGTGATTAGCTAACATTAGTCGGGAATTTCTAGTTAGTAGTCTTTATCTCCTTGCTGTGTAAGATTAATATAGGTTTTTTTTCTTTTACTTTGAAGTCGAAGAGCTCTACCTTAATAGGGTTAGGTGAAACTAATAAAGAGCTGGCTATGAGACCGGTGCAATTAATCAGGTTATCGGACAAGTAATCTACATACATATCAATATACCATCAATAAGATTTATGAGATGAAAATATATATTAATTAATCACGATTAATTGATAGAAGTCTATATGCAAAAAATACAGATTTATTGGTTCAATATAACATGGAGATAGGTTACTTCCCAAGACGGGAGAGGACTTGAAAATAGCTAGCTAGAGAATAGATTGTGATCAAGAGGACATAAAATGGACAACTACCAGGGCCAGGCCATTGTAAATTTCATATAAAAACATGCGAAAGTACTATATTATGTTTTTCTTGGATCAAATATTTTATTACATCCAATAATATAAAGCACACGCAGTGAAGCGTACGTGTGAACTACTAAGTCCAAAATTTTAATGAATTTACTAAAAAAAATAAAATTGAACTCATCGAGCTTAAATTAGATATGTCTCTGCTTGAAGCACACCGTGTTGATTAAGGCGAACCATTGTGGAATTGAGAATTGATAGGAGCAGCGCAACAGCTGCAACAAGATCCTGGTGGTGGAGGTTGGCAACACACACAAGCAGGACATATGGTTCTCCTCACAAGTACTTCTGCATAATTAAATCCAAATTAATTAAGCAATTTATGAAAGAACAACCAAAAGAAATAAAATACCTTTGATATATATATGTATGATTAATTACCGCTGTACACATTAGAACGAGCAGCAACACCTTGGATTCCAGGGGATAGAATTAAACCAATGAAAACAAGTATCACGATAATAGATCTTGAACTTATGGTCTTCATTTGTGTAATGAGAAATTAAACTTTACTTGAATGAACAAGTACTATATATGGTATTTTATAGTGCAAGACTAGCAAATGGAAAAATATGAAGCTTTGAATGAATTGAACAACTGTGTGTTCTCACTTAACAAACTCAGGGTTGACTTGACTACAAGTTAATTGGTTTTTGGGGAATCTGTTCAACTTAATTTGATTCGCTATAAATTTATATGCAATTGGAGAATTTATAATCATATCTTAGAAAAAAACAAATTACTGAAAAGTCATCAATTGCGATTTTGCTGACTTGTGCACATGAGCGCCGAAATTTTCGAATGCAAGTTAACAAAGTGCCTTCCTTTTAGACTTCAAACTATCTCACTCATTCGTTAGAAAACAATTGAATAATTATATTGCTAATTAGCAACTGTTTATACATAAATTATTTTGCAACCTTTTCAATGGAGAGTTTCAAATCTCATCTTTTGAAAATTATTACTTGTACGTAATCAACTTTTTCTAGTCTGATATACTTATAAATAAAAATAAATAAAAAGAACACTTCTCCCATCTATGATTTGCAAAATATGTAGAAATTGTGAGTTACAACAATTAGGGAAGTAAGTGAATATTACAATAGCCAGAAAGGATAAACTACTAACGATTACAACACACTGGAAATAAGAACGATTACAAGACTTTGAAACTTCGTTGAGTCGAGTGATGACATTCTGTCTTTAAGACAAGATTGCCCGTATATATCCTTTTACGTTCGTGAGCAATAGTCTCCCAAGATACAACAACTAACAAATGAGCAAAGGAAACTCAAGTGTTACTTTTGAAGAACTTTGAGTATTGAACGGATGCCAAAGGGAAAGATTTCAGAAGAATATTTTCAAGTATTGAACAATTGATCCAAATGCCTCAATTTATAGTGTAAGGAGGATGACCTCTCAACTGGCCAACTAATGGCTTTCAATAGCCATGTAATGACACTTATTGAGGGGTTACAATCAGCCAAATAATGGCCGAAGGGGTTACAATCAGCCAAATAATGGCTGAATTCAAGTGCCAAGTAATGGAGATTCAATGCTCCAAAACCAGCCCAAGAGGCAGAAACTTTCTACCTTCCGCCGTGAGCGCCTCTTCCCAGTTTTATCTTTTCTGAAACTCCAGGGATCAAACTATAAATACTAAGCAATTTGGGGTCCAAAAAGATAATATCAGAAGAAGCTCCACAGCACAGCACATCGGGTGGGTGGTGGTGGTGTGCGTGTGGGCCTAGCCTCGAAACTAAGCACACCTAGGTCTTCACTCCTTCAAACACATGGGTTACCCCTTGGGGTTCCAAACCCTTGTCCACTTTTGAGGCTTATAAAATGAACAATTCTTTCTTTTTCCACCGATGAGGAGATTTGTTTCACACCATATTTTTCATGCCTCAAACACCTTACTTTGTGGACCAAAATCTCTTTCATTTCTTAACGAAATTTGACGATCCTTGGCCATACGGTCATCTATTTACATAGTAGATTATTTACGTGTGAAGAACCAAAGTCTTCAACATGCGCAATCCTAGTGTTTAAGTCATTAAAGATGGATGGACGCAATTTCCATCAAAGACAAATTTCCAACGGAAAGAGAATATGAAAACTTAGATTTTGCTTGATTTATAGTTTTATACCCATTAGGCATTTTAGCAGACAACTTCTCAAATGTATATTGACAACGTCTAGTTTGTTTGGGCGGATTTTCAACTCTTTGAATAGTGCTCTGATTTATACTGCTAACATTTTCCACGCCAAAAGTTAACTTTTTAAAATTTTAAAAATGAATGCAACCATGCAAGCGTTGATTACATAAGCTGTAAAGGAGACAAATTCCCCTTGGGGTGTGTGTTGGGATTGAAAGAACGGGCGCCACGCGAAAGCTAACAATTAAATTTTGATGACGATAAATCAAACAACAAATTGAAAAACTAATATAAAAAATATAAAGCTATTGAGAGAATAATTTCTCCCTAAACAAGACTCTTTAATGACTACATTGTGGATAATACTGTATTTTTTTTGTGAGAGAGACAGATCTTTAATTTATAGAAGTCCGAAACTTTTCCTCCAACAAATGATTATTCAAATATGGAAGAGATCTTTTCCACCAAGGAAACATTTTTTCATCAAGAAAATCTTTTTTGAAATAAAACACAATTATGGTAGAATCTAAATAAGATAAGAAATTCAGGGCAAACCCTAACAAATCTCTCCTTGCCTGAATTTTCTGGCAAAATAATCTTGATTTTTCATTTTCATATAATCTTCATCATTGCTGCTTGTCATTGTTAAAAATAGGTATGGTTGAAAATTTGAACCTTGTGTTTTAAAAGTGAGCACATGTTGAAAATGGGGTTCATGCGTTAAAAGTGAACATGTACTGAAATTGGCCCAAGCGTTTAAAATAAGCAAGGGTTGAAAATTTGAGCTCATACGTTAAAAGTAAACATGAGTTGAAGATTGAAGCTCATGCATTAAAGTAATCATGAGTTAAAAATTATTTTTGTATTAAAAAATTACAGTAGCAGAATTGTTGAAAATTCGACTGAAAATCATCTCTACATATAGTACTCCAGATATTTTTTTATTTTTTTTTGACAAATGCGCAAGCATATATACTAGTACTACTAATAATTGAAATCCCGCCCCAGCTTGAGTCTTGAGGTTCGGCATAGTTTAAAGTTAACTAAATATTCAATTCATTTAAAAAATTAAATCACAAAAATGTCTTATTTTATTAACATAAATTTTAATGCACCGTTAAATATAGAGTTAATCACTCAGACGATCACTCAACTATTTTAAAGCTTTTCTTTTTGACATGCTAATGCAAGTCTTGAGTTTTGATATTTTCTGTGGCCAATATCATGCTGTTTTTTTTCTTCTTTTCCCAGTTCAGTAAATTAAAAATAAATCCCTGATAGTTTAGCGTTTAAAATGTATTCACCAAGCATCTTAGTCCAAACAATTCTTTCTCTAATCAAATAAAAGGAGTTGATGATGATGGAAAGAAAAGTAAGCATGAGTTGTTTAATTCCATCACGGCTGGACGACGGCGGCCGTAAACGGAACTGCACAAGCGCAAACGCAACAGGACGGCGTATTTGGTTGGCAACAGTTGCAATTGTCACATTTTGGTTCCTTAAATCCAAGTTCTGCACCAATCACAATCAATTTGTTAGTTTTTTAGAGCCAGAAATTCTAACAAGCGGTTAAGAAAAAACGTTATTATAAAGAGAATTTAACAAGTTAATTATATAGTACATAACTTTTGTTACGCCTATATACTGTCCAATTTTACTGCTAACTTACCCCCGACGAGTCAGTCCATCGGCGTTCCTGCATATACCACTTCAATATATAGTTATATATAGAGTTTGATGATGCAATAAGTTTTATATTTATAATATGTTGCTCGATACAACAAGGCAAAGTTATTACTTCTTTTAGTACATAATGCCTAATGGAGCTTTCAATTTCATCAGTTGGAATTATTTTTAGTAAGTAAATTTAAAGTTCTTAATTAGTCTCCTAGAAGTCTTTGACTCCAGATTAAAGACGAATTTGGATATAGTTTGTAATAGGCTTGCTACTTCCATGAGCCTTGCGGGCTTGCGTTGCCACGTTAGATGGGCTTGCTACGTCCACGAGTTTGTGGTTGATTTACGCAAATATTCCCGTTTAGATTACAATAACCACTGTCATGGAGTTTCAAACGTGAAATTTATTGATTCATGGTAGTAACTATTTTTCAATTACAAAACTGAAAACTGGCTAACCTACGCACTTTGCATTTGGACTCGGCCAACGTTCATAATGGGCTTGCTATTTTCATGAGAATTGTGGGCTTTCAAGGGACTAATTGGAAAATAGTGTGGAGTGAAACCACGGCTGAAGTTCAATAAGTGATTTATGAGAATGACCTTGGAATTGGAAGTGGATGATTTTGATTTTTGACCTCGCTTACTCATGACAAAACTTCAAACTTAACAAGTTTTGATTTTTCACCTTGAAGGTTTACACATAAACATGCAGGCCCTGCATTGTAGGGTCAAAATCTCAAGACCATCCATTTTCAAATTCATTGAGTGTGAAGTTCAATACATTGACCCAACACTTATAAGGTGCTTATTGCTCAACTCCTTGTTAGTTGCCAAAGAAAGCAAGCGGATTGTGTTTTTCAGATACAAATATTTTTGAAATTCACATAGATGTACTAAAATAACAACAACAATAACATATCCAGTGAAATCTACAAAATGAGATTTGGGGAGGGTAAAGCGCATAAAGATATAATGTTCAACTAAACATTTTCTAGTACAAAATTGAATTTCGTTTCCTTATTGGAGCAGGAGCTAAACCAACATCAGCGTTGAAAAAGAAGAACACCAATTATGAGACAGAATAACATTAATGATAAATTACCAACATCATAGTAAGCTTTGCGTTTTCTTGACATATTGTCAAATTTTTCCACATAATATATTGAACTATATATTATAATCC
The DNA here is from genome assembly GCA_029783415.1 of Anisodus acutangulus. Classification (NCBI taxonomy): domain Eukaryota; kingdom Viridiplantae; phylum Streptophyta; class Magnoliopsida; order Solanales; family Solanaceae; genus Anisodus; species Anisodus acutangulus. The sequence goes on along the minus strand of CM056506.1, from coordinate 2,183,732 downwards.
ATCGGCAATTTATTCTCCAATCCGAATTCATAGAACCAAGTGCTACGGATTATTATGAGATTTGAGTAACGAAACAGGCACAATAGCAACATGGTGGCGGAGGTGCTGTTGATTGGCAACATAGACATGATGGGCACTTTGGCTTCTGATACAATTCTGCAAAATATCAACAAGCAATGTTAGATTTGAAATTTTGAATAGTTTCAGTACCCCACCGTCTCAATTTATGTGACCACAAATTTCAAAAAAATTATTTTATTCTTAAACCCCGTATCAAATCAAATACCCTCATAAATTGGGACGGAAGTAGTAGTATTTATTGACAGTAAATAAGAAATTGTATAATCAAATCCTTTATCAGGTCTCTAAAAAGACAATTACATGTAATTCTTATACTAATAAACTTTAGTTAGTGTCCTGAAAAAATGCTAAATAACTTGTGCTATAATAGGCAGAGGCGAAGCCAGGATTTGAGGTGTGTGGGTTCACAATTTTAAGACGGATAAAACTAATGTATAACAACCGCCAAACTAGCGAACAAGTATCGATATTTAATATTTTTTTAAAAGCGACAAACTATTTAAAAACTATATAAATATAAGCCAAAAGGGAAAAAGTTACCCAAAGGAAAAGAACTTCACGAGTCTAATTTATATTTTCTTCAAATTTTAAAAAGAGAATCTTCCTTATTATAGCAAAAAAAATAAAAAATAATGGCACTAGAGGGGCTTGAACCCACATCTAGTGTGGGAGAGAGCGTTGGGAGCCACTAAATCACCACTGAACCGTCCAATTACTTCTGCATGTGAGTTCGCAAGTAATTATATTTATCTTTACTAACATTTTACATATTGGGTCCCCCCCCCCCCACACACCCCCTTAACACTGTGGCTCCGTCCCTGATAAATAGGTTAAAATACGGTCACAATACATATAACTTAAACTCAAATATTTATAATGATGTTGTAAGTGAGATTATAATACTATTGACAATTATTCAATTTTTTACAAAAGCGTTTTATTTGAAAGATTGTGTCTTTGTGAATAAATACATTTGAATGGTTGTGTATTTATGAAAAAACATCATTCAAAGATTGTGTCTTTATGGATGGACATCATTTAAAGGTTGTGACTTTATGAAATGATACCTCTTCGAGAAGGGTTGTGTCCATTATGAAAAGAGACTTAAAAGTCTATAAATAATCCAGATTTTACTACAGATTTTGATATAGATCGTTATAGATTTATAATTAGTTTTAGTGATTTGTTATATCTTGGGGGTAATTTGCCATAAACTCTTAGCAAACCTTGTGTTGGTGAGGACAAATAAAACCTTAAAAGAAAGTGTTTCTACACGCCTCAAATCCTGTTTTATCATTTCTCTTATGCAAACCCCCACAAGTTAAACTGTATTGATTGTATGAATAGTCTTTACGTAGTCAGGATAAATAACATAAATAATCCATATTTGGATTAATATACCTCTATGATTGAATCCTGCTGCTGTGTATGGGATCACACCAACATTTGAAATAATCATCACAAACATAACTACGGCAATAAGACTAGACGACCTTGATATGAAGTTATTTGCCATTTTGTTTTTTTAGTGTTGTAAGTAGTGTTATACAATTTCTTCACATAAAAGAAACAATTCTAATCTACAATCAACTCACCTGTCTTTGTTTTAATTCCGCGTTAAATTGATTATATTAACTGACTTTTCTTCTCCTACTATTTCACTTTCCAGAAAGTTTCAAACTTCGAAAGTCTGCTATAATCCATTTAGCCATCGGGGTGTAGTCTAGTGCTTGGAATTGACTTGTTGAAACAACTTTCTTTTTCCAAGTCCAAGTATTTTTCTTGTTTTTTTTTCATAGACTTTAAGTTTTATGCACTAACGATCTGAAAAGTTATAAAATCAGGTAACTTATTAGGTAATTACGATTTTTTTTTTATTAGCATTAGTTTATAGTCTAATAAAAATAGTAAACTAACATACTATAACAAGTTAAAATTCGAAGATGGTGTAATTTTTCTTTACACTATGAGCATATATTACTAATATCCTTTTCAGAAATCTTTCTCTTAGACAGATTAAAGTCTTTAGGGGAATTATTATCCCCTTACCAAGTCAAATATGAAGACTAAGACTCTTTGTGACACTCCCAACTCTCAAGTCATATATGTTTGGAATATCGAGCCACTAACAACATCATTGTTAACTTTGGCCCAACAGTAAAAGTATCTCCTAGACCTTAAGGTCATGCGAAGAAAGATATTTGTATTACTTCGTGGTTTTTTTTTGGTGTATGTATATGTGTATGTGTGTATCAGTGTATGTGTGTCGCTTATTTGTAATTAGATTGGATTATTTGATTTGTTTCTCTTGTGAAAAAAGGTTGATGAACATTGTACCTAAAAAATGTGTGTGAAATATTCATGGCTTCAGTCAACATATTCATCCGCTTGACACTTAATTGTTTATCTACTAACAAATTTAAATCTCCTCCTTCATGATAAATTTATTATCATTTAACCCAGCTAAGATATATACTACGTAATACAAATAGTAATTCTCGATTGTTCTGAAGTTCATCTAAACATTTTTTGCTGAATATAAACAGAGGTATGATACTAATCTTTCTAAATGTTTTAACTCTATCGTAGCATTTTTGAGTTCAACAAGTTTGGTGTTGTCATTTATTGGAATTGCATTTACTTTCGCAATCGCCGAGAGGGGCCAAAATAGACGAGTCAAGTCAAGAGTCAGCTGATTGTAGCAATATAGACTGAGAATTGTTCTTTTACAAATATTTGAACTCCTTATTCTTCCTTGAATCTTTGGACTGTAGAATGCATTATGACTTTTATAGTCCAAATCCAAAGTAAAAAAATATATGTAAGACTGAACCAAACCTTACATTTAGTAAGGTAGTTAAAGTCACCAAGATACAAGTAGTCAAGATAAATGTGACGTTTCTCAGATATTTCTCAATATTCTAAGCCCCTTTTCTTTACATCGTTGTAAAAAGAAAGAGGGATCTTGAACAGTTTGAGTTCGCAACAATGATTGTTTCGATTTGATACTTGTTCAATACATTACTGTGTGTTGCTTGTTGTGTGTAGTCAAACTTTGCAAGGGAGGCAAAACAAGAAAAGAAAATATCACTTCACCAATAACTCCATAGTCCATACTAATCATTTTACTGCTTTCCAAAATGTCAATAACAGAGTATCAATTTTCGAACCATGTTATAAATCTAATTCTTGTACAAGAAAATAACTATGTGAAAATAAAATTTGCATTGAAAAATAAACCAGTTCTTGCTCCCATACAACAGCATCTCTTTTCATACTTTCATTCTCTTGGATGGACCTTGATCAATAATAGGATCAATTGGAGGCGGCTGAGTCTGTGGTTGCTGGTTTTCAGAGGCTTCTGAAGTGGAAGAGGGTGTATAGCCTTCTGGGAAAGGTGGAGGTGGAGGTACAGGTGGTAGCTGCACAGATAGAAATAAGTATCTCTCAGTTTTAGTACTTGATCTATTGAATTTTAACACAAATATCCCCGTTAATGAAACCTGGGACTGCAAATAAAAATTCAGACACTTACAGTATAACTACTTCACAACCCAAATGAACTACTTAGCTTAAAATTGGCGACCTCATACTTTAAGATGAATTGGATAAGAATAACGGGTTTATTTCAAAGTAAGAAAGCTCCATTCAGACCACATTACAGTTCCGATTTTTAAGGCATTTGATTTACCTTCCGTTGTAGAGAAGCTAGGATGTGATCAACTCGCTTAAGTTCCTTGAAGTCAATGGTCTCTTTTGCGGGCTTAGCTTCAGCTACTGGACTATCATTTTCAGAATCCACTGCAAAAGGAATTTATTGAACAAAATCAGATAATGAAATAACAGTAAAAATGATAGAAACTGATATGCAAGCTGAATGTAAGATTGTTGATTTAAACAATATGAGTAAGCTTTTGTTGCATGAGAGAGAAGCAAGTCCAACTTCGAAGAATTCTTGTTACAACTAACGTTGTCCAGTGGACCGGGACGGCCCGATCCCGCCCCGCCCCGGTACTCGCCCCGACCCCCTTTTAAAACACAGGATAAAAAATGTCGGTAGCGGGGTTCAAACTCAGGACGGGACTAGGGCTCGTCCCGATCCGCCCCCCGACCCGACCCGTCCCGTCCCCTTTGCAGAAACTAACTGTTGCACAAACGACCACTTTCAATTTTAGCCGTTGGTAACGGCCATTCCCCCTACCCCTTAATATTTATTTTTAACTCATAAGTTAGTATATTTACACATTAACCCTAATTCTCAACTATAAATACATCATTCTCCTCTTCATTTTTCTCACAAATCTTTCTAACATCTCTCTAATCTCTCTCCCGACAAGTCTAAATTGCACACTAAATATTATATTTCATTTGTTAATTTCTATCAAAGTTCAAAAATTGAGAGTGAAGTTGTCAACTAGCTTGAGGATCATCGAGCAAAGTTTCAATTTGCAACCTCGATTACACGTCGACATTACGTCGGCGTTTGGTACCTTCGTTCCTTCTTTTATTTAAATTATTATTGTTACTTAATTTTAATTATTGTAATTAATTTTATTAACTTTAATTATTTATTTGCATAATTATAATGGAACGAGGTGGACGTTTTTCTTATAGAGGTATTAGTGGTAACATGATAAAGATGCATCTTCTAATAATCTTAATTACGATGATTTCACTCAGGTAGATGAAACTAATCTTTTTAATTTTAATATTAATATACCATTAGATCATGATGTATATTCTATATCTGAAACAGACTTTGATTTAGACAATAAATTAGAAGATAATTTAGATAACACACCCACTAGTGCACCTCCACCTCAGGATCAGACTGAGTCTCAGGCTGAAACTGAAACTGGAATCCCTCATATTCCCCTAGTATGAGAGGACAAAAACAATGAAAATTAAAATCCCCTACATGAGATTTTTTTTTAAGGGGCATTCCTAATCAACTAGCTATTTGTAAAATTTGTCGCAAAGTTTATAAATTTAAAACTGGAAAAGGTCAAGGTGGGACAGGAGGTTTTAATGAGACATGTAGAAAATTCTCACAAAGTAAGGTATAACCAATACTCGGCTGAAAAAACGGGTGTGCAAATGCCTTCTGAGTCAAGACAAGGTTCACATAGTTTTCCCGACTAAGTACAGGGTTGAATTAACCCGATGATGGGGGAATTATAGGTCCGAAATATGATAAACACAAAGATCGAAAAAATTTAGCAAAATTAATTGTTGTGGAGGGTTCGCCTTTTTCTTTTCCTTCATCTCCTTGTTTTATTCATTACATTCGAGAAATATATAATCATGTTTTTAACGGTTTTCCTAGATCAACTATTAGAAGAGATGTTTTTAAATTTGCACATGAATATCAACAATATTTACGTTATGCATTGTATCATTTTAATGACAAAGTGCCTATCACTTCTGTCTGACATAGGCCGTAGTACTAATGGTAATGATTATTTAACTGTTACATGTCATTGAATAGATCACAATTGGTCTATGCAAAAACGTATATTAGCATATAGATATATTGATGAAAGGCACACTGAAGTTTTTATTTCAAAAAATATTCATGAAATTAGTGAATATTATGAAATTACTGATAAAATTATAACTATTACATTAGATAATGTTACTTCTAATGATTATGCTGTAAACATTTTAAAAACTCGATTGACTCCATCTTTTCCCCATATTTTTCATGTTAGATGTGCATGTCTCGAAAGAGTAGCGGCTGCGGGTTCCTTCGTCAACAAAAAAAAAAGACGTGCATGTCATATTTATAACTTAGTTGTAAAGGATGACCTAAAACTTTTTAAAAACATCCTTGATAAAGTACAATTTGCTATCAACTTTATTTTTAAAGGTAATAAAATACAAAGACGCAAAGAGTATAAAAAAACTTGTCATGATTGTGTATTACCTTATAGGAAAATTTCAGAAGAAGTTGCGATTAGGTGGAATTCTTTGTATGAACAATTACTTGTTGCTCACGAGTATAGAAAACTTATAACTTTATTATTTAACGTCATAACGGATATGCTTGTAGATGATGATTGGGATAAAATTTTGGAACTTATTGTATTCTTAGAGAAATTGTTTCTAGCTACTAAGGAATTTTCTGGTATTTATTATCCTACTATTGCATCTATGTTATTTTATATAACTCTAATATTTTTGTTATTTAATGAATATATGAAGAAAAAAAACTTACGCTCCAGGCTATTGCAAAAATATTTGTAAAATTAAAAAAATATTTTTTATCTATTCCCACTATTTATTTTATTGGTGTTGTATTTAATCCTACCATTAAAGTAGACGGTTGTAATGCCCTTATTGAAACGATTTATGAATGCTTAGAAATACTTCCAACAGACCCAACTGAAGAACCAACTTACGAACCAACTAAAGAAGAAGTTATGTCTAACATACAAACACAATGCAAAAATATGTATATGTATTACCAAGAGCAAAGTGCAAATAATCAACCGGCTTTTGTACCATCTTCTTCTACTTCACTTCAACCTTATATTCTGCTTCAAGTATTCAAGGCCTTCGAAATAGAATGTATAATGGTTCAAGTTCTTCACAAATTAGCGAGTTTGATGTTTATGTTTTGCAGGGTATTGTACCGTTCGAATTAATTGCCAACGAAAATGGACGTGAAGACTTTGCTGAAATACTGGAGGGAGAATGAGAAGACATTTCCGACTCTATCAAAGATGGTCCGAGATGTGTTGAATATTCAAGCGTCATCAACATCTTCTGAAAGCGCTTTTTCTGCTGGAAAGTTTCAAATAGGAGAGCACAGACATTCATTGGCAGGAGATAGTTTGGAGATTGCAGTTTTATTTAGAGATTAGATTAGAGAGGATCGTAGAAGGTGCGGTCAACCATAGATCAATGAAGAAGACGACTACAATTACAATGAAATCTTATCCGAGGGAGCAGAAAGCGACATTGAACAATTTGACCAACAAAATCCAATTTCAACAGAAGATCCTCAAGAGATTGTTAGAAAATTAGAAAAAGTATGGTTGAATATGTAATTTTTTAATGACAATTTTACTATGTGATTTGCAACTTTTGAACTACGAAACAAAGTTGCAATTGTATTACAAAAAAAATATATTTCTATTAAATAATATAAGAGACAATTAGCCTTGGGATGTTTTTTCACTATCTTATTCAATTATTTAAGTGTTTAAATATATATTTTTTTTAAATTAGTGTCTAGAAAAAAAAAATTAAAGTCCCCCAAATCCCCCTACCCGTCCCCCCCCCAAATCCCGTCCCCTCTGCCGGCGGGATGTGGGACGGGACGGGACCTCTTCCTGTCCCCCATATCCCGGCCCGCCTTGTCCCGCCAAACCCGATCCCGACTCCCACCCCACCCCGTCCCCCCAAATCCAGTCCCGTCCCACTGGCCACCCTTAGTTACAACATATTTGTAAACTACAATATATATGCACAGGTCCAACTTATCTAAAAGACATACACACATCGAGGTCTTAACTCAAACCTTTCAACCTGACAACTAGATGGCAATGTGTTGTAACCAGAAATTCAGTGTTACAGAAGCCTTCAGAAACTTTTTGTTTTCAATCAAGCCCTTGAAAGTAAATAAATAATAAAATAAACTTGTTCTCCACTACTTTATCTTCCCCTCTTTTTTTGGGGGGGTGGGGTGGGGGTGGGGTGAGAGTGGGGGAAGGGGGATTTGGGTGTTTGCATAACTCAAACCCCTTTCTTTGCAGATAACAAGAGAAAATAGACTGTCCAGTAACCGCTCACTATTAAATTTATGTGCTTTGGTAGGTTGGTGGTTATAGAAGCTGTCCTAACTCAAGATAATTTGCTAAAGAGAGCTCTAATAACTAGTCAACAGATGCTATATGTGTGAAGTAGATGCAGAAACCACTAACCACCTCTTATATTCTCCCATCTCCTATCAATTATGGCAAGTTTCTGAATTTCTGGCATTAAATGGATCGTGCCAAGTTCTGCAGCAGAATTGCTCTCCTGTTGGAACAGAAAAGGTCTCCACAAACACCTGAAGAAAGCATGGAATACTATCCATACACCAATTTGGTGGTGCATCTGGAAAGAGAGAAACAGAAGGTGTTTTGAAGGTCAACAGAATTCAATTCTTGAAGATCAAGTCTGATTGTTTTTTGTTATTAGCTTCTTGGTGTGAATTGGAACAGATAGATGATCGCGAAACCCTGTTACAGATCCAAGAATGTTTCGCGTAGATATCCAGGGTTGTTTTTCTCTTTTTCTACCATTTGGATGTAATCCCAGCACCTTCTTAGTGCTTGACTAGCTTAAACTGTTGAACACGCAGAGAAGAGTCAAAAGACTGCAGTGCAACTATAAAAGCATTTACTGTTGCTGCTCTCATTAAAGATCCTTATACTTCCCTACCTAAACACACACACACAAAAAATGGTAAAAGGGATGGAAAAATATAAGGAAAGAATATGAAGATACCATATCCGGTCTTTTCCAACTTTGAAGATGCAGTACCGAAAGCTTTTGATATATGATATAGAGCACGCCCCTGTCAAATAAGTAAATGAAGACAAGGATCATCTATGGCTTTTGATGTTCCATCAATGAATTCTTCGACCCACACAAAATTAATTATTGAAATCCCATTGCGCAGAACAAAAAAGGGACCAGCTTTCCCCCTAAAAGGCAGAAGAGTGCTTCAAGCATATCAAAATGCCACACATATTTTACCTGCTTTCCACAATACTAAAGGTGCATGAATAACTATGGAATTCCTTCAGTCTCTACTCCAGTGTCAACTTTCTCTTTCTCTTATTTCTTCAAAATCCTATAAAATTAGAAAAACTAAATCCATAGACTAAGCTAACCACCTCAATATCAACTACCAAACCGAATTATCTAGCTGAGATCTTCCAGTGTACTTGATTTCTTCCCACATTAACTTTCCTTCGAAGGTCCAAATTACCAAGAAACACCTAACATATAATTACTACTTCACAAGTTCCTTCATGAGTCAAAATACACCCTAATTACGAATTAAGAAACAGGAACCAGACCTTGTCAGTTGTCATGCATGATCTTTATCAACATTTGGTGCCACAATTAACTCATATAATAGCATACACATCAAAAGCAAAAACAAAGGATCAATATTGATCTTTCCTAAAGTTGTATTACAGAAGACATAGCTTCATTTCTTCACTACCGACAGAAGTTTTTGTGACTGAACAAAGCCATTGTTCGCATCTACTCTCATCCATCCAATTTCTCATTATGCTGCATACATTAATCTTTAGAAAGGAATGGTTCTGTTAATTTAGTTTTAATTAAGCAAAAAGGAGATCCTAAATTATAATAATGGTACTACAACAACAACAACATACCCAGTGAAATCCCACAACGTAGGATCTAGGGAGGGTAGAGTGTACGCAGACCTTACCAGCTCAAGACAAAGCATAAGCACAAATAAAGCAAAAGCAAAAGCAAAGTAAGAGCAACAGTCAGACCCGGTCAAAAAAAAAATTAAAACAGTATAAAAATGGTGGTATCAAAAGCGAATAAGACATGATAGCGCATTCTGAAAAAGTAAGCAATAACTAGCGCAGGTAATTAAGCTAAACAAAGTACACTAAAGAACACATAGCACCAGAAATTCAACTACCGAGGACTATAAAGCAATATTGCGTCTATTAGTATGATAGGCTAAGCGAGCCTACAATAATAACACTACAACTACCAGTTTGCAAGAGTAAGTAGGACTACCCTCGACTACCTACTACCTTCTACCCTAATCTGTGTCCTCCACAACCCCCTATCTAAGGTCATGTCCTCAATAAGTTGTACCTGCGCCATATCCCGTCTAATTATCTCTCCCCAATACTTCTTCTGCCTACATCTACCCCTCTTGAACCCATCCATAGTGCCTCTCACATCTCCGCACTGGGGCATTTGTGTCTCTCCTCTGCACATGCCCAAATCATCTCAACCTCGCTTCCCGCATCTTATCCTCTACCGAGGCCACTCATACTCTGTCCCGGATATCATCATTAATAATCCTATCCCTCCTTGTATGCCCACATATCCATCTCAACATCCTCATCAACGCAACTTTCGTCTTTTGGATGTCCGAAGTCTTGACTGGCCAACACTCTGCCTCATACAACATAGTCGGTATAACAACCGCCCTATGGAACTTGCCTTTAAGTTTTTGTAGCACCTTTTTGTCGCATAAGACTCCAGATGCGAGCCTCCATTTCATCCACTCTGCCCCAATACGATGTGTGACATCGTCATCAATTTCTCTATCCTCTTGGATAATAGACCCGAGGTATCTGAAGCTTACTTTCTTTGGAATGACCTGAGTACCAAGCCTCACCTCCACGCCTGTCTCAAGGTCGCTCCCATTACTGAACTTGCACTCCAAGTATTCTGTCTTGGTCCTACTCAGCATGAACCCTTTAGACTCCCGAGTTTGTCTCCAAACCTCCAGCTTAGCGTTCACTCTGCTACGAGTCTCATCAATCAGGACTATGTCGTCTACGAATAACATACACCATGACACCTCCCCTTGGATTTGTCGTGTTAGTCCATCCATCACAAGGCAAATAGAAATAGGCTAAGAGTTGATCCCTGGTGCAAGCTCATCATCACTTGAAAGTGCTCTGAGTCTCCTCCTATTGTTCGTACCCTGGTCTTGACTCTATCATATATATCACCTATCGCCCTAGTGTACGCCACAGGTACACCTCTAACATCCAAACATCTTCATAGGACCTCCCTATGGACTTTGTCGTATGCCTTCTCGAGGTCGATGAAAACCATATGGAAGTCTCTCTTCCTCTCCTCATACTGTTCCATCAATCTCCTAATAAGATGAATGGCTTCTGTGGTCGAATGCCCCGGCATGAATCCAAACTGGTTCTCGAAGATAGACACGCCTTTTCTCACCCTCATCTCCACAACACTTTCCCACACTTTCATAGTGTGGCTTAGCAGCTTGATACCCTTATAGTTGTTGCAACTCTGGATATCACATTTGTTCTTTTACAAAGGGATCATTGTACTCCACTTCCATTCTTCGGGCATTCTCGCCGTCTTAAAAATGACGTTAAACAACTCAGTCAGCCACTCCAAACCTGCCCAACCTGCGCTCTTTCAAAATTCAACTGGAATCTCATCAGGCCCGGTCGCTCGTCCCCTGCGCATCATGTGAATATCACCCTTAACCTCCTCAACTTTAATGCTTCTACAATACCCAAAATCTCGGTACCTACCAGATTGCTCTAGATCTCCCATCACAATGTCTCTATCTCCTTTTTCGTTCAAAAGTTTATGGAAATAAGACTGTCACCTCCGCCTAATATGCGCATCCTCCACCAGTACTTTGCCGTCCTCGTCCTTGATGCACCTCATGTGATCTAAGTCACGGGCCCTCCCCCCCTCGTCTTGGCTAGTCTGTACAACTTTCTATCCCCGCATTTTTCCTCTAATTCCACATACAGACGTTCAAAAACCACCATTTTCGCCGCGCTTTGTCCCCTTCCTCGCCATCTTATACAGTTCCTTATTCGCCCACTTCTCCACCTCATCCTTGCTTTCTACCAATTTCGCATACACCGCTTTCTTTGATTCCTCCTTCTCTTGAATTTTACCATTCCGCCCCCAGTCACCTCGGTGCCCATCACGGCTACCCTTCGAGACCCCAAGCACTTTTCTGGCTACCTCTCGAATGCAGTTGGTCGTCTTGTCCCACATACCGGTCGCATCCCCACTACTCCCCCAAGCCCCCTTGACCATCAACCTCTCTCATATCTCTTTTGCACTAGCCATGGTCAAACTTCCCCGTTTGATTCTTAACCTGTCATCCACAACCCTCCTCTTCTTCTCCATCTTGATCTGCAAATCTATCACCAAAAGCTTATGACGTGTTGTAAGATACTCGGAATGGTCTTGCAGTCTTTACAAAGACCGTTGTCAACCTTTCTAAGGATCAAAAAGTTTATCTGAGTCTTAGCCACCGAATTACGGAAAGTCACCAAGTGCTCCTCCTTTTTCAGGAACCTTGAATTGGCTATCATCATCCCAAAAGCTCTAGCAAACTCCAAAAGTGAGACGTCTCCCCATTCCTGTCCCCAAAGCCAAAGCCTACATGCACGTCGTCGTAACCCCTGAAAGTGACACGATATGTCCATTAAAATCCCCTCCTATAAATAACTTCGCATTTGGTGGTATACCACCCACCACCTCGTCCAAATCCTCCCAAAAGTGTATTTTCCTCCTCGTCCCGCCTACGACGCGTAAGCACTAATAATATTCATAGTGAACCCTCCAACTACCAACTTAATCGCCATCATCATGTCATTGACCCTCCTAACCTCTACCACCTGATCCCTTAGCTCGCTGTCTACTAAAATGCCTACCCCGTTCCTATACCTCGATCTACCCGATAACCATAACGTATACTCGTCCACATCCTTAGTCTTAGGTCCTACCCATTTGGTCTCCTGGACACATGCTAAATTATAATAGCGGTACTATCTTTAAACTTTCTAATGTTCGTGAAGAACATTTATCTAACCCTGCTTTAGCACTACGTGAAACACCCTCTGAAGCCTCAGTACTCCTAGTTCATTGCAAAGCATACAACAATTCGAAAAGTTAATTTCCGTCTTAGGGCAAGGAAATTTTTGCAGACCTGGTATGGATCACTAGGAAGAAACGCCAACATAAAGATCAAATGTTCAGAATGTTAGCACCAGATCAAAATCCAATCTGCTGCAAGGAGTATAAAATAACTTTTCCTGGATAAATCAATAGCACATAATTACTGAAATTTGAACAATGACCTAAATTATCCTAGATGGTTGGAAGGGAAGATTTCAAGTGACATAAGCTACATGGCGGAAGGGAGAAATTTCTAGAAGATTTATCTTGAGTGCTCAGCAAATAACAAGTATCCTTCTCTGAACAAAAAGACAGAAGGGAAGTGAAAGGTTAAAAATGCCAGAAACTGCAAAAACTAGTAAGAGCCGGGAGTTTAAAACCATGAGCAAAAAACTCAAAGCTGCTAAGCCACTGAGAGGGAGCCAATGAAATCTAAAACGGGGATAACATCATTCACAGGGGATAGATTGCTCCAACTAAAAAGTTTAACTAAACACTTCGATTTTAGAGAACAGTAAGGAGTTGAAGTCCCATCAAACAAACAAAAAAAAGTCCCATCAAACTGCCCAAGAAAGAGATTAACTTCTTTGCTATTCGAACTTCCCACGCCCTAAAGGTGAAAGATAAAGACTGCTAGTCTTAGTTTACCTAGATAGCCGCATATAAAATGATGGTGGTAAGAGTGCCAGATACAGGTAGCAAAAGACAATTTAACACACAAGAATCAACAAGACGAGAAAACTAACAAGTCGAGCTGCAAACACGTTGCAGAGTTGTGGAGCTTGGTATATTGAACCATCCAAGACATAATAAGTCAACATCGGTGTGACCTTCTCAGGACTATCCCTCTTTTGCTTACGAATGACGAAGAGATTAGGCTCCATTACTTCACTCAGTGTGTACTCCAAGCCCGTCATTTTCCTGCAGAACAAGTCGCATATTCAACTGCACTATTAATTGTGCATGTCTCCATTACCAAATACCATAAAAATAAGCATATGGTCTTAAAAAATCGTGAAATGTTAATACACATGAAGTTTGTGCACTTGATAATGAACTTGTGCGGAATAACGGAAAGGAAAAATCCGTAATTTCCCCCCAAAAACAGTTGACGTCCAACTTGTGCTAGTGAGTATTATTTACTTTTCTCCGGAATAATTTTTCACTTTGTTTTAAAATCAGTGTTTGGTTAAAAAAATCCAAATCCAACTGAAATCGGATTCCAAATCTGGAAAAGTGCTCCAAACTTGTTTTCCAACTCCATCTTCATAAGTTCCAAATAAAATGCTCTATTCTCTCCTTTGGAAAAGTATAACCAAACACAACTCTATCTTCAACTCCAACAACAACATGCACAGTAAAAATCCCGCAAAGTGGGGTTTGGAGAAGGTAGAGGGTAAGCAGACCTTACCCCTACCTTGGGAGGCCTATCTTCAACTCCAACTTGATAAATTCCCAATAAAGTGAAAAATATTTGGAATCTATGGCCAAACACCTACTTAATCTAAGAACTCCAAAATGATTGATTAAGTTTTGCATCTTCAATCAACAGAGAATTAAAAGGCAAATTGTGGATTGAAACCCTAATAATTCAATTTAGAAATGTCAGCAAATCTCATTGTACAATTCAGAACAATTAAAACTATTTATGTGATCTAATAAGCAAAAAAGAAAAGAATAAAAAGGAGGGAAATACATCATACGAGATATGAGAAAAATCGAGCGGGTGAATGGCGCGGGCACGGAGTTGTTCATTATTGCAGGTCCAATCGTAGAACGGAGAGAGTGCAAAATAGTCGAATACTAGGTTTCTGTCAAGTGGATATGTGTTCAGCCACAACTGGTCTCTGAAGCATATGCTCGTCATGTCCGTCCCAGGTAGTGGTGGAGCCGCCGGTGCAATTCCCTCGGCGTTCGGCGGAACCATCGGCGTTGTCGCCATCTCGCCCTTTGATTACTTTTAACTTTTACTATAGCTACAATATTCAGTCAACTAACTGTATACAGTACAGAAATAGAACTAGAGTAATTAAATCACGGACAATTTTTAGCGTGTTTGAGTTTGGGAGGAAAAAATTGGATGCTTGTGAAATGACTTCCTGTTGGATAAGTAAATCAGCATTAAATAAATTCACAGAAATAACAAAAATATAAAAAGCGAGAATTTGTTAATTTGTTTTTAAAAAATGCTAAAAACATTGTTCAATTTTAATTATCCACTTTTTTAGTCTTTTGTAATTGAAAAACAATCACTATCATCACATTTTATCAATAAAATTTGAAATTTCATAACAACAATTATGTTACTATGACATGACCCAAAAGTGATTAGTGAGTATTGTTTCTCGCTCTATAGTCTATTCACATGTTGTGAAAATAACGCTTACTAATCACTTTTTAGTAATGTTGTTGAAATAGTCATTGGACATGAAATTTCAAACTCTAAAAATAAAATTCTAATATATTGATTATTTTTCAATGGAGCGAAAAATTGGTTATTTGTGAAATTTACCTTCATATCAACATGTTTTCTGACATGTCCTAATAAATAACCAATGAAATACTTATTATTTATCAGAATAATTATAGTTACAAACGATAAACAAAAGTGTTGAGGCCTGTAGAAAATTGTCTCACCTAGGGGTATAGGGTCCTTCCTTCCCCAGAACCTTTTGACCCCCTAGCTTGTAGCAAGAGAAAAATTCTCCAAAATAAACAAATTTTACTATCTGAATTTCCATCTAAATTCCACAAAATATTACTAAGAATTTTCTGGAAAATTTTCTTCACAATCCCCAATTTCACTCCTGATTAATCTCTTTGATTGTTCCTAGCTAATTCCATTCCTCCATTTCGATATTGTTAGGGCATTGATGACTCCGGATGAAACCTAAACAACTTTGTCTCTCAAGGTAATATAATATGGCCGTCGCTAATTCATCTATCTATTGAATTTATATCATCAAATAAAGGATATTTTTCAAAGAATGTAGATTAATTGGGTAATTAGCATTGAAATTCATGTAGCATATAGCCATGAATTCTATGTATTATTTGATAATTTGAGAATGCCTTATCGTATTACCGCGAGGGCAAAATCATTTTCTTCTCAACCGTCTCAGGCTCAAAAACTAAAAGATGATCCTTTAGATCCTAAAAATGCTCAGGATAGCGTTACTTGTGTTTACCAGGCTCATATCGGGGGTTATTGGCGTAATGTGACAGTTATATGGAGAAAGAATTTGATGAATCATTGTCTCACCATATCCGTTGATAGCGTAGAAAACGACAATCACCAAACTTGCAAGATTGATCTTAAACCTTGGCATTTTTGGGCCAAAAAAGGTTACAAGACATTTGAGGTTGATGGAAATCAATTGGAGGCTTATTGGGATTTAAGATCAGCAAAATTTTCAGGTAGTCCTGAACCATATAAAGATTTTTATGTTGCATTAATTGCAGAGGAAGAAGTTTTTTTATTATTAGGTGATTACAAGAAAAAAGCCTATAAAAGGACTAAATCAAGGCCAGCACTTGTAGATGCTTTGTTGTTTTACAAAAAAGAACATGTATTTGGTAAGAAAAGTTTCTCAACAAGGGCTAAATTTGAAAACAACAAAAAAGAAAGTGACATTGTGGTAGAAAGTTCAACTTCAGGGCCAAGAGATCCTGAAATGTGGATAAGTATAGATGGGATTGTTTTGATTCACATAAAGAATTTACAGTGGAAATTCAGGGGAAATCAGACAGTACTAGTGAATGAGCAGCAGGTACAAGTATTTTGGGATGTGCATTCTTGGTTGTTTTGTGAACCTGGTTCTAGTCATGGATTGTTCATTTTCAAGCCAGGGGTGTCTGAATTGGACAGTGACAAAGAGGGAAGTAGTAGCCTTGGAGGTGACAGTGATTGCAGCGATCATACGAAGTATTATTCGACGTTGAGTCACTCCAAAGCCTCACCCTTTTGCCTTCTCTTGTGTGCGTGGAAGATTGAGTAACATGATTAATGAGAGAAGGCGAACACGCATAGGTGGTATGAAGGTCATGAGCAGAGGCGGGCCCAAGATGTAAATTTGATGAGCTCAACCTTTAAAGTTCTTTAA
Organism: Anisodus acutangulus; assembly: GCA_029783415.1. Taxonomy (NCBI): domain Eukaryota; kingdom Viridiplantae; phylum Streptophyta; class Magnoliopsida; order Solanales; family Solanaceae; genus Anisodus; species Anisodus acutangulus. The sequence continues at coordinate 2,166,867 of CM056506.1, read as the reverse complement.
ATTTATATTTGTTATTATATTAGTGAAATTTCACATGTATATTTATGTATTGTAACGAAAATGACTGATTTAATTAAACTCAACAATTCAAGATCCATTCGCCTGGGCAAGAAAGCCTAAAAATGAGTCTATTCCAAACTGACTGGAAAAAGGCTTGGCTAGCTAATGATACTCCAAATTCTGTGTCTAGATTAGGGTTGTCCAACGGGCGGGGCGGGGCGGGCCAGAGCTGGTCCCGTCGGGACGAGGAAAAGGATCGGGATCGGGTCTCCGACGGGACTGACGGGCCGAGCTTAGCGGGACAAGCGGAGGTCCCGTCCCGTCCCACATCCCGCCAGAAGAGGGGCCGGGATTTGGGGGGACTGGACGGGATCGGAATTTGGGTTTTTTTTTTCCACTTAATTTTAAAAAATAATATATATATATATATATATATATAAACACTTCAATAATTGAACAAGATAGTGTAATAAAAATATCTCAATGCTGTTTTTGTGCCTCTTATATTATTTAATAGAAGTATAATTTTTTTGCAATACAATTTCAAAAGTTGCAAACCACATAGTAAAAATGCAATTAAAAAAATTACATATTTAACCATACTTTTTCGAATTTCCTCACAATGTCTTGAGGATCTTCGGTTGAATTGGAATTTGTTGATCAAATTGTTCGATGTCGCTTCATGTTCCCTTGAACAAGATTTCGTTGTAGTTGTAGTCTTCTTCTTCGTTGATCTCCGATTGATCGCACCTTCTATGCTCCGCTCGAATTCAATCTCTGAAAATAACTGCAATCTCCAATATGTCTCCCGCTAATGAATGTTTGTGCTCTCCTATTTGAAATCTTCCAGCAGAAAAAGCTCTTTCAGACACTGTTGATGACGCTTGAATGTTCAACACATCTCGGGTCATCTTTTGCTAGTGTCGGAAATGTCTTCTCATTCTGCCTCCAGTATTTCAGAAAGTATTCATGTCCTTCATCATTGACAATTAATTTGTACGGTACAATACCCTTCAAAACATACACATCAAATTCGCTAACTTGTTGAAGAAGTTGAACCACTAAACATTTTATTTCTAAGGCCTTGAATACTAGCAGCAGAAACCACATGTTTTTTATAAGGTTGCAGCTATGTAATAGAAGATGGTACAGAAGCCGATTGATTATTTGCACTTTGTTGTTGGTAATACATATATAATTATTTGCATTCAGTGTGTATGCTAGACGTAACTTCTTCTTTAGTTGGTTTGTGAGTTCGTTCTTCAGTTGGATCTGTTGGAAGTACTTCTATACAATCATAAATCATTTCTATTAGTGTTTTACAACCGCCTACTTTAATAGTCGGATTTAATATCACACCAATAATATAAATAGTGAGAATAAGAAAAATATATTTTTTTAATTTTTAAAACATTTTTTCAATAGATGTCTTATAAGTTGGTTTTTTGTGTGTGCATATATTCATTAAGTAACAAAAATATTAGAGCTATATAAAATAACATATTTGAAATAGTAGGATAATAAATACCAAAAAATTCTTTAGTAGCTTAAAAAAATTTCTCTAGAAATCCATTAAGCTTTAAAAAAAATTCTCAATCATTATCTACAAGCATATCCCTTGTATTTTTATTATAGACGTTAAATAATAAAGGTATAAGTTGTCTATAATCGTAAACAACAAGTAGTTGCTCATACAGAGAATCCCACCTAGTTGAAACTTCTTCTGAAATTTTTCTATAAGATAATCCACAATCATGACAAGTTTTTTTTATATTATTTGCGTCTTTGTATTTTATTACCTTTAAAAATAAAATTTATAGCAAATTGTATTTTATCAAGAATGCTTTCAAAAAGTTTTAGGTCATCCTTTACAACTAAGTTATAAATATGGCACACACATCTTATATGAAAATGATCAGGAAAACATTGAGTTAACCGAACTTTTAAAAGTCTTATAGCATAATCATTAGAAGTAGCATTATCTAATATAATAGTCATAATTTTATCATTTATTCCATAATAATCACAAATTTCATTAATATTTTGTGCAATAAAACTTTCAATGTGTCTATCATCAATATATCTATATGCTAAAATACTTTTTTGCATAGACCAATTTGATTTATCTAATGACATGTTACCGTTAAATAATCATTACCGTTAGTACTATGGCCTATGTAAGAAGTGATAACCACTTTGCCATTAAAATGATACAATGCATAGCGTAAAAATTGTTGATATTCACTTGCAAATTTAAAAACGTCCCTTCTAACAGTTGATCTAGGAAAATCATTAAAAACATGATTATATATTTCTCGAATGTAATGAATAAAACCAGGAGAGGAAGGAAATGAAAAAGGCAAACCCTCCACCGCAAATAATTTTGTCATATTTTCCCTATCTTTGTTTTTATCATATTTAGGACAAAAAATTCCCCCCGTCGTCTGGTTAATTTGATCATGTACTTGATCGGGGACACTATGTGAACCTTGTCCCGATTCAGATGGCATTGAAACACCCAATTTTTTAGCCTGGTATTGATTTCACCTAGCTGTGTGCTCGCCTTGTACATGTCTCAATAAACCTCCAGTCCCACCTTGACCTTTTCCGATTTTAAATTTATAAACATTTTTACAAAATTTACCTCTAGCTAGTTGATTCTCTTTGTCCCTATCAAAAAAATCTCATGCAGCCGATTTTAATTTTCGTCGTATGGGGCCTCGACTCATATTAGGGGGAATATGAGGCATTCCAGTTTCAGTTTGAGACTCAGTCTGAGCCTGAGGTTGAGGTACACTAGTGGGTGTGTCATCTAGATTATCGTCTAAATTAAAGTTTGGTTCATTTACCGCATCATCTAATGGTATATCATTAAGAAAAACAGTTTCATCTATATAAGTGAAATCAATGAAATCATCGGAACTAGGAATAGGATTACTAGAAGAAGTATCCCTGCCCTTGTTACTCATACTAGAAGAAGCACCCTTACCCTTAAACATACCTCTTAATCCTTCCATTTTAGTTATGTAAGTAAATAATTAAAGATAATGAAATTAAGTGCGATAATTAAAATAAAGTAACAATAATAATTTAAAGAATGAACGAAGATACCAAATGCCGACGTAACGTCGATGTGTAATCAACGTTGAAAATTGAAACTTTACTCGATGTATGATCCTCAAGCTAGTTGCCAACTTCACTCCCAGTTTTTTAACTTTGATATAAATGAGCAAAAAAATATAATATTTAATAGGAAATGTAGAATTGTAGAGAGATAAATTGAGAGATTAAAGAGATTGTAGGAAGATTTGTTAGAAAAATGAGGTATTTATAGTTGAGAAATAGGTTTAAGATGTAAATATATTAACTTAGGGGTTAAAAATAAATATTAAGGGGGTATGGAGTTTATGAAAAATGACTGTTATAGCCGTTGCACAACGGCCAAAATTGAAATTTGGTCGTTGTTGCAAAGGGGGATGGGGCCGGCGGGGCGGAAAGGGGGGGGGGGTCGGGATGGGGCGGGTCGGGATCGGGACGGGCGGGACGATCCCAAGCTCCGACCCGAGTTCGAACCCCGACACCGACAAATTGGATAGATCTCAAGCGGATCCGACTCGGCCCACTGGACAACCCTAGTCTAGAACTCTAGATCAAAGAGTTTTTTTTGTGGAGATTGGTTTGAGTAAGTTTATGGGTTCATCACCTTCTCTCTTTTTTTCATTTTATATTATCCTCCTCCAAGTCTGTGACTTTTGTAAGTTGTGTTATGTATAATATTCAACAATATGACTCCAATATTGGGGAATCAAATGGTGGACCATTTTTTCGAAATATTTAATATAAATTTGGAGCTTGAAATCTCATGTTTGTTGTTCATCGGCCAACATGATAAACGTACTCTCAATGATTACATAAATTTGTTCTTCTAGCTATTTAATTCTCTGCTAAAGGCATCTTATTTAACCAACAAGAAAAAGTTAGCTGACCAAATCATACTAAATATTCTCAAAGCATTAACTAAAGAATTAGTTAAATTCTATCAAAATATTGCAAAGATTGAGAATTTTCTAAGCATGTAATGCACAAGGAGAAACTGCAAAAGTTTCGAATTCTTTGGGAAGAAAAGCCTTTCCAGTTTCCGCTGTTCAAGCTTTTTTTCTTTTTTGTTTGTTCTCTTTAATGTCCATCCTATTGTTTTCTTAAAATGAATAAATTGGAATTAATAAATTTCTTATATTAAGAATATTTAAACGAACTGATTAATTATATTAAGATTAATGCGGAGTCAGATATTGGAGAATTTAAGCTCTCTTTGTCATCAATAGAAAAGTCAATCTCTCTCACATTAATAGCTTATTAAATTCTTTAATCTATAAATTAAAACATATCGCACTCTTTCTGTTCTGCAAATTCCTTTTTCAGATATGCGACTTGCTGGGTAGTCGACCTTTTGCCATGTTTTTTTAAATAACGAAGTAAACTTAACTATTTTAATCCCTCGTTTCATTTTCTGGCCATCGCTAGCTCCGGATAAAATAGAGAAAATAAGAATAGTTCCTGTAAGTACAACGTCACATCTTCTTGTAGATTTACGAAAGAAAATAATTAATGACACTTGGTGAATTATGCATATATTTAAGATGGCGATTACGCTGGTTAATCACTTCATGTTTTAGTGATCAAGAACTGGAGCTTGGCTTCAACACTAAAATGACGAAAGAACTGATTTTTGTCTTTCTAATTTGTATTTATCTCTTTGCACTTGAAGCTAACGCCCAAGTTGATCAATCAGACATATTTAATTTCATCATACAACCCTTGAATATGTCACGGGTTCGAGCCGTGAAAGCAGCTATTAATGATTGCATTAGAGTAGGTTGTCTACGTCACACCTCTTGGAGTGTGGCCCTTCCTCGGGCCCAGCTAATGCGAGTTGATTTGTACACCGGACTGCCCTTTTTTCTTTTTGTGATTCTTGATTGGATGAAACTTCTAATATTCTCAATCTTTTTCAGGTTTCTTAAAGAAATAATCCTTGATTATTTTCATGGATTGAAATACTATATATACAAATTATATATTTTCATAATATGAGAATCATATTTCTATTCTACTCCTAAAATCTTATTCTACTTGAATACTAACTATATAATTATGGTAATACAATTATTATGATAACTAATTACATTACAAGTATACTAAAATACTAAACATACTACACGGTACAAATTCTGGGCCGAGAGCACCGAGAGGCAAACCCTCCACCGCAATTATTATTGTGTGTATATTTAACAGTTTGATTGTGGAATTCCTCAAGGTTTCAACTACACCGATGCAACTACCGGACTACATTATGTCTCCGATTCAGGCTTCATCGATACAGGCACTAATACTACTATATTGACAGAATTTCAGACCATCGGCTTGGAGCAACAACTGTTGACCCTCACAAGCTTTCCTCAAGGAATAAGAAATTGCTACACCATTAGAATTCCCAATGGAAAAGGAAATAAGTACTTGATCAGGGCAAGATAAGTACTCGTTCACAGTTTATACAACATCAGCTCTAACACGACGAGCCAACTACGAAATATCGTTCAACAGAACGGGAAATTCAATTCGCTCACCCATCATCAATGCTATCGAGATTTTTAAAGTGGTGAATCAAATCATAACCTCTCAAACTCCTGACCTAGATGGTAAGTTTCTCTCGCACCCAAATATTCAGAAATTTTCAAGGCTTGTCTCTTTTTAAATATTTGTTTAGTAAATGATCCTTTTTGAAAAAAATAATTATGGACTTCTAAATCAATATGTTTAAGCAAACTGGAAATCTTATGAGAAAATGTTGGATCAGTCTAAATTTTTTATAAACTATTACAAACACTAGACGACAGTCTAATGTTTCGTCTTTAAGGTTTAGAAAGATATGAGCAAATATTTTTCTCATTTATGTAATTACATTTAGGGTGTCAAATGAGAGGATTGGGCTACATTTTGGGCTAAAACGGGTTGAATTAATAAACTGGTGGGTCGTAATCCGCTCATAATTTACTTGGGTCGAAGGTGGGCGAATCACTTTGGGCAAACAACGGGTTATAATTTCATGGGTTAATTTTTAATTTGATGCGACTAATTATTTAAATATAGGCTAATAGTTGATGCTATTATGAATGTGAAATCGACGTATGGGATCTGTTGAACTATGAAATATGTAGATCATAATCACTGGTTTAAAGAAGAAGAAGAATCAAAAGAGAGGTATAGAACAATAGGGTAGAGACATAAGTGAAGTAGAGAGTAAAATGTGTAATTCTTCATTGCATCTGTTAATTCATATTGTGTACAGGTTTGTATATTTATAGATACATGTGGAGCCTAAAGTTAGTTATTACTAGCTTGTGTATCTCTTTTACAAGTTAACTAACTTCATCAACTTCCTAACAATCTTTTTAACTTCCTAACTAACTTGTTAACTAACAAACTAACTTCTCCAACTAACTTTGATCTTGATTTGTTCTTTCAACAGTCCCCCTCAAGCTGGATGCTGTGAAAATGTTCAGCAGTCCAAGCTTGGAACACATGTGTTGATGTTGAATCCTGCTCAGTCCTTTGGTGAGTAAGTCTGCAGGTTGATTTGCAGTGTTGATGTATTCTGTTTTCACCACTCCTTTATGAATTTTCCCCTTATGAAATGTAGGTCAATTTCTATATGTTTAGTCCTTTCATGAAACACAGGATTAGCAACAATTTGCATTGCTGACTTCATCTGTCAGAAGAAGCTATTCTTGGTAGATTAATGTTGATTCCAATCTCTTCTAGTAAGCCAAGTATCCAGGTTAGTTCAGCAACTGTTCCTGCTAAACTCTTGTATTCTGACTCAGTTGAGCTTCTGGAAATTGTGGTATGTTTCTTTGATTTCCATGATATAAGAGAGTCACCAAACTTAACAATGTAACCAGTGACTGATTTCCTTGTGTGAGGGCAAGCAACCCAATCTGCATCACAGTAAGCAGTTACTATTTTTTGTTCCTTACTAGACATAAGTATACCTTGTCCAGGATGATTCTTTATGTATCTCACAATTCTTAGTGCATCATTGAAGTGAGATTTCTTTGGCTGCTGTAAGAACTGACTAAATGTCTGTACACTGTATGCTATATCTGGTGTTGTGATTGTGAGGTAAAGTAGTTTGTTTACCTATCAACCTTTGATATGAGTTGACGTCCTTCAATAATTCATCTTCTGTTGTTGCCTTTTCCTTTTCTGTTTCCTGCTGCTTTTGTATATACTCATCATACTCCTTAGTAGTTAGTTTTACACTGCAGGCAATAGGTGTGTTGATAGGTTTGGCTGCAGCTAGACCAAGTTCAGAAATGAGTTCTAATGCATATTTTCTTTGGTGCATTAGAATTCCCTTTTCTGATCTTGCAAACTCTATGCCCAGAAAATACTTCAATTCTCCCAGATCCTTCATTTTGAAGACTTGTTGTAGAGCTTGTTTTGTTTCTTTTATCAGTTCCATGTTATTTCATGTGATCAGCATATCATCCACATAAACTAATACTAAGGTTATTCCTTTGTCAATTTTCCTTATGAATAATGATGGTCATATTTTGATTGTCTGAACTTCATCTGATTCAGTACCTCTGTGAGTTTGAAGTTCCATTGTCTTGTTGCTTGTTTGAGTCCATACAAGGATTTAATCAGTCTGCATACCTGTTTGTCCCCCTGGCTGATGAATCCTTGTGGTAGTTCCATATATATTTCATCATGTAGATCTCCTTGTAGGAAGGCATTATACACATCCATTTGATGTATGTGCCAATGCCTAAATGCTGCTATTGATAGAATGGACCTCACAGTTACCATTTTGACTACAGGAGAAAAGGTTTCTTGATAGTCAATTCCTTCTCTTTGACTGTATCCTTTTGCCACAAGTCTAGCTTTGAGTCTTTCAATTTCACCTGTTTCTTTGTACTTGATTTTGTATATCCATTTACACCCTATAGGAGATTTGCCTTCAGGTAGAGAAACGATATCCCATGTGTGATTGTCTTGTAAGGCTGTTATTTCTGCTTTCATTGCTTCCACCCATCTTGGATCTTTGGATGCCTCAGTATAATCCTTTGGTTCTGTTACTGCTGAGAAGGCAGTGACAAAGGCTCTATATTTTGGTGAAATTGTCTCATATGATATGTAATTGGCTATAGGATATGGGACATTTGTAGAGTTTGGTTTCTTTGTAATGAAGCCTTTTAGCCAAATTGGTGGTTGTTTTGATCTGGTAGACTTTCTGATAGTATTAGTTGGTTGGTCTTGATTCTCAGATACATGAGATATAGGTTTTCTGATAGATATTGTATTGTCTTCATTTTGATTTGTATCTTCTGGTGAGGTGTTTTGATTATTTCATGGTGTGGGTACTCTTTGAAGTGCACCTTCTTGTGGAGTAACCTGATAATCGCATATAAGTATAGACATGTATGTATATGTGTTATAGCAGTCATCAGACCTACCATATTGATCATTCAGAAAGATTGGTCTTTCTGGTGTTTCTGTTCTGAAGGGGAATTCTGCTTCCCTGAAAATAACATCTCTATTGACAAAGAAATTTCTATTTTGCATGTCATACAGAATATATCCCTTTTGGTTTTCAGAGTATCCCATCATAGCACAGGGTTTTACTCTGGATTGTAGTTTATCAGATGTTGATAAATCATTGGCAAAACACAGACATCCAAGTATTTTTAGATGACTAATAGATGGTTTTTTCTTGTAGAGTTTCTCATAAGGTGTTATGCCAGTGACAGAAGAAGGTAGTCTATTTATTAAGTACACAACAACTTGTACACATACTCCCCAGAACTTCAATGGTATATTGGCCTGAAGTCTAACAACTATAGTTATTTCTAGTATATGCATGTATTTTTTTTGCTACTCCATTCTGTTGTGGTGTATAAGCACAAGATCTTTGATGTATGATACATAGTTTTAGGAATAAGCTAGTACATATTTCATTTACAAATTCTGTTCCATTATCAGTTCTAACTGTTTTTACTTATTTATTGAACTGAGTATGTACAAAGGTTAGAAATTGTTGAATAACTACACAAACATCTGATTTTAGTTTAAGTAAGTATATCCAGGTCATTCTTGTGAAGTCATCTACTATTGTAAGGAAGTACTTCTTCCCATTATGAGTTGGTACTTTGTAAGGTCCCCAAACATCCATATGTACAAGATCAAAGCTGGAAATACTTGTATTATTACTGATAGGAAAAGGTAATCTACATTGTTTAGCATGGACACACATTACAGTTCTTTAAGGTACTAGATATGACATCAGATTTTGCTCTAATCAGTTTACTTAGAACATTGCTAGAAGTATGTCCAAATCTTCTGTGCCACAACTCTATCTCTTCCTTAGCCATATCAATAGTTTCCTTAGCTTTTCTCACATTTAGTCCTAACTTCACTTGTTCTTTTAAAGGTTTTCTTGATGACTGATTCACTAACATGTATAGTCCATCTTGTAGCTTACCAATCTCCTTCACCCTCCCATTGTAAAGATCCTGAAATAGACAGAAATCAGGGTAGAAGATTGCAGCACACTGTAACTCTTTGGTTAGTTGAGACACATACATTAAATTGAATTTAAATTATGGTAAGAAAAATACATTCTTAAGAGTACTTCTATTAGAAATAGTACTTGATCCAATATGTGTCACCTTAACCATTTCCCCATTTGGTAGATGTACTTTCTTAGGCTCAGATGTATTTTCTATTCTAACTGCTTCATTTAGCATGTTCAGATTAGATACCATATGATTAGTGGCACCAATATCAATAATCCACTGTTTACGTATGTTAGTAACAACTAATGCTTTATGACTATTCATACCTGCTGCATTTGCAGATGACTGTGTGGTATTTGATCCTTGATGTTGAGTAGTTACAGCCTGCTCCATGTTGTGATTCAGCAGCTTTACTATTTGTTCATATTGATTCTTGGAAAACATTGGAGCTCCTTCAACTTGCCAACTTGGATTTGTTAATCCAGTAGATTTGTCATCCATATCACTGGTTCTACATATTTTCCCAGTCATACCTTCATTATTTTCTGCATATACATTGTGTGCAGAATACTCCGTTCTTTTTGACTTAAAGGTTGGAGGATAACCAACAACCTTGTAACAGAATTCCTTAGTATGCCCCCTCATTTTACATACTTCACAGAACAAATTAATTTTTTTCTTAAACTTCTGTGTGCTTGAGCCTGTTCTAGAATACATAGCAGTTGGATCATGACTTACATTGTGACTGAAACCCTTAGGACCAACACCTAACAGATCTGCAGATTTAGCAGTTACAGATTTTTAACTCTTATCACTGGTAATCATATGCCTTATTAACAGTAGGTAAAGGGGACATTAACAAGATTTGGCTTCTTGCTTGCATGTAATTTTCATTTAGTCCCATCAAGAACTGGTACAATTTTTGCCTTTGAAGATATTCTACAAATTCCTTCGACTTAGGACATCCACAACTAGGGGGAGAAACTAAAGATTGGAATTTCACCCAAAGTGTTTTCAGTTTTGAGAAGTATTCAGCCACACTTGAGTTTCCTTGAGTTAAAGTGGCTATTTCTCTATGAAGATCATAGGTTCTTGATCCATCTACTTTATCAAATCTTTCTCTTAAGTCTTCCCACACTTCATATGTTGTATCAGCATACAACACACCACTGAGTACACTACTTGAGACTGAATTCATCAGCCAAGCTTGAACCACAACATTCACTCTATCCCATTGATCCCACCATTCTTCTTCATAGTGTTCCTTTTTACATTTCCCATTAGCAAAGCCTGTTTTATTCCTTCCAAGTAATGCAATTTTTATTGACTTACTCCATAATGCATAATTCTCAGATCCTAGTAACTGAAATGATATGAGGGACACCCCACTCACATCTGAAGATTGAAGAAACAGTGGGTGGTTGTGGTCTATGGTAGCTGTAATTCCAACTCTATTTGTGGTATCTTGGTTGTTCTCAGTTGTCGTAGTAGTAGTATCCATTGTAGTTAACAGATGAATAACAAGAATTAATCAGTAGAAGTTTCTATATATCTGAAACTTTACACTGGATTATCAGATTTAAACAGGTTTCTATGAATGTCTAGACATGTTAGACTATTGTGTGTGTAGTAGAATTTTGGATTTCAGACTCACAGGTTGATATCTCAGAATCACAGAATCAAATTGAGACAAGAAGTAGATAAGCAAAAGAGTAGAAGATGAGAAAGATTACACACCAGAATCACAGAAAAAACTAGAAACAGAAGCCAGAAAATGCATATTTTCAGAGACAGAAATGTAGAAAGACTGCATCAGAAATCAGTGGTTTAACTTCAGAATGTTTGCGGAAGTGATATCATTATCCAGTACTGATCTTTTTCTCTGATACTATGTTGAACTATGAAATATGCAGATCATAATCACTGGTTTACAGAAGAAGAAGAAGAATCAAAAGAGAAAGGCATAGAACAATAGGGTAGAGACAGAAGTGAAGTAGAGAGTAAAATGTGTAATTCTTCATTGAATCTGTTAATTCATATTGTGTACAGGTTTGTATATTTATAGATACATGTGGAGCCTAAAGTTAGTTATTACTAGCTTGTGTATCTCTTTTACAAGTTAACTAACTTCATCAACTTCCTAACAATCTTTTTAACTTCCTAACTAACTTGTTAACTAACAAACTAACTTCTCCAACTAACTTTGATCTTGATTTGTTCTTTCAACAGTCCACCTCAAGTTGGATGTTGTGAAAATGTTCAACAGTCCAAGCTTGGAACACAAGTGATGATGTTGAATCCTGCTCAATTCTTTGGTGAGTAAGTCTGCAGGTTGATTTGCAGTGTTGATGTATTCTGTTTTCACCACTCCTTTCTGAATTTTCCCTTATGAAATGTAGGTCAATTTCTATATGTTTAGTCCTTTCATGAAACACAGGATTAGCAACAATTTGCATTGCTGACTTACTGTCTGTAAAGACTGTTACTGGTAGATTGATGTTGATTCCAATCTCTTCTAGTAAGCCAAGTATCCAGGTTAGTTCAGCAACTGTTCCTGCTAAACTCTTGTATTCTGACTCAGTTGAGCTTCTGGAAATTTTGGTGAAATTGTCTCATATGATATGTAATTGATCTGAAATGAAATTTTTTAAATCTTGCTTTCTAAACTAAAGAGGTGTGTTATGTATCAAATATATTTTTAAATCTTGTAATCTTAAACATGACAGGTAGAATATTAGACTTAAAGAACTATCAAATATAGAAAGAGATATTCTTTTTTAAATCGGCTAAAAGAAAAAATAAAGACAGTTAAATTGGAAGTATTAGGGGCAGTACTTGTAATAATCTTGTGTTTCTCTTGAAGGGATTCGTCAAACAATAAGCTGACAGGAGAGCTGCCTGCTATTCTTTCTCAACTAGCCTTCTTACGAGTGCTGTAATTTACTCACTCCTATAATTAACTGACCTCCTTTTCAACTAGTAGTATTTTTTTAGAAGATGCTTAATAATTTGGTTCTCTTTATTACAGACACTTGAAAGGAAACAGTTTCTCAGGACCAATTCCCGCAGAGTTGCTGGCAAAAGCAAAAGATGGATCTCTCTTGTTGAGGTTACGTTTGCCTCTCAGAAACCATAAATGAGTTTATTTGTATACAAAAGCATCTAAGATTTTAAAAATTCTCTCCCCTGTGATATTAGTTTCCTGAATAATCGGTCATTGGTTGAATTGTGTGACCAACTCAACTAAAACTCTTCTTTTTTCACTTCACGCGTGTTGTTCTGGGTGGTGATGAGACTTAAACCATGACCTCCGCCTGATTTGATATTGAATTGTTTAATCAACTTATATTATAAAAGATTCGCATTAGAGATGCAAGGAAGGGTAGCCTTGGCGTAACTGATAAAGTTGTTGTCATGTGACCTTTTGAGCCGTGGAAACAATTATTTTTTTATCATTAAAGAGACTACACTTTTATTTACTTAATTATGTTTTTCACATAGATATTTATTAAGATTTTTAATTGTTTTGACTTACCGCTACGATAAAAATGATGGCGGAAGTAATTGCCACACTGAGAAGAAGAAAATCAAGAAGCTTAGTGCTCCGGCACTCGCATCAATTGTTGCATCTGTGGTGGTCTTTGGCCTCTTGGTTTTACTACTACTTTGGATTTTCCGAAAGAAAAACAAACAAGGTAAAGATATACACATAAACCATAAGAGGACTTGCACGTACGATGAAGTGTTACTTATTAAAGAAATTAATTTAATTTCTCTAACAGCTGTGAAGATCACTGAAACAGAAAGCAAAAAGAGTGATCCAAATATTGCATTTGAGTTGAAAAATCGGCAGTTCACATACTCAGAGGTCTTGTACTTAACAAATAACTTCCAAAATATCCTTGGAGAAGGAGGTTTTGGCACAGTTTATCTTGGCTATATAAATACTGATGACCGCGACGTAGCTGTTAAGATGCTATCTCCATCTCCAGCTCAAGGCTTCAAGGAATTCCACTCTGAGGTAAATTTAAGTATATGTATTTATTCCTACTTATTATATTTTATTACTGACACTTATTTGATCACCTCGATGTATGCATATAAAAATTGAACTGGCTAGTCCTGATGAGCGTTCATCATAAAAACTTGATTACTGTAGTTGGGTATTGTGTTGATGGCACCAACATTGGTATCATTTACGAATACATGCCCAATGGAAGCTTAGACAAGCACCTATCATGTAAGTAATTATTAGTTATACCCGTGATATACATGGGTTTGTATACCATGTATATCACGGTTTCACAAGGCAAAATTACCATATGTGAAACCGTGGTATACACGGTATACAAACCCGTGTATATCACGATTTTTGGAAAGATTTACTTAGTGTAAATATTGTATTAATTAGTCTTGTACACTTACCATAATTATAGGATTCTTGTACCACTAGAATAGAGTTTTGAGAGTAGAATATGAATAAGATTTTCCTATTATGGAAAATTGTAAATTGTATATATACTCTTTCATTAATGAAAATAATCAAGGGATTATATTCTTTCATTGTATCAGAAGTCTAGGTCACAAATTCTCCCAAACTCTTCTCTCTCTCGTGCCTTGAATTCTGAGCTTTCCCCTCGATTTCCGTGCATTGTGATCCTTTCTCCCTTCCCAAATTTTCTTCCACAAATCCCTACGTCATGTCTTGCATTGCTTGTGATGGCTAAGAACATGTTTCACTCTGCCCTTATTGTTTCTAACATCAAGAACCATATTCCTATCATTCTTGAAATAGAAAACGCCCAATACCCGACGTGGGCCGAACTGTTCAAAGTTCACGCACGGTCGCATCAAGTCCTCCACAACATAATTCCCTCGGACCATGTTGATACGGAGGTGCCTAAACCCGAGGATGATCCTAAATTGTGGACGACCCTGGATGCTACCGTTCTTCAGTGGATTTACTCAACTATTTCTACCGACCTGTTGCAGACGATTATCGAACCAGACGCTACGACGATGGCTGCTTGGAATAGAGTGCGTGATATATTTCAAGATAATCAAAATTTTCGTGATGTTACCCTTGAGCAATAATTCTCCCACGTCACTATGGATGACTTCCCTAACGTTTTAGCTTACTGCAAAAGGTTGAAAGAATTAGCGGACAAACTCCGCAACGTTGGTGCACCCGTTACCAATGATCGTCTTGTCCTTCAGATGGTTGCAGGCCTATCTGAGGCTTATAGTGGCGTCGGTATGCTTCTTCGTCAGAGCAGTCCTCTTCCGCAATTTTATTAGGCACATTCCATGCTCACGCTCGAAGAAGCAGGCTTGGCTAAGAAAGCGGCCACTGAGGCCCCTTCTGTCGTCATGGTGACTGACTCCAACTATTCTCCATCTGTCTCCAACAATTCCGGCCAAAACCGCAACAACGGTGGTGGCAAAAAGGGTCAGAATCGCAAAAATAATGGTAAAAACCGTGGCAGAAACTGAGGTGTCAATAAAGGGGGTGGTAATGGGCCTCGAGGCAGTGGGCCCAAGCCACTTGGCCACAGCCCTAGGGCCCATGGCCGTGGAATTGGGCCAGTAGCCTAGGCCCAACAACCCCTATTTTCCGTCGTATGCCCACAACCAACATTGGGCCCAATTTCCAGTTTCGGCTTCCAGGCCCAGTTCTGCCAAGCAACAGTGGTTCCCGAGACAGTCTACTGGGCCGGGGCAGCAAGCGAGTGTGCTTGGGCGTCGTTCTCCACAGGCCCACCATGCAGCGGGCCCCACCCCTACCGACATTGAAGCCGCGATGCACACGTTTGGGTTAAATCCCCCGGATACAAATTGGTATATGGACACCGGAGCCACTAGTCACATGACGTTCGACCAAGGTACTCTCTCGTCTTATTCCAATTCGAGCAACAATCGTGGCATAATTGTTGGTAATGACAATTCAATTCCAATTTGTCGTTACGGTCATAAAACTTTGTCTCCCCTCCCATCCCCTCTTATCTTGAAAAATGCTCTTCATGCCCCTAACTTAATTAAAAGTTTGGTGTATGTCCGTAAATTCACCACTGATAATTGGGTTTTTGTTGATTTTGATCTTTTTGGGTTTTCGGTGAAGAATTTCAAGAAGGGGATTCCTCTCTGGAATTGGCAATGGCTTGTGTTTCTATCGATCCCTCAAGAAGACCAACTATGTCTATTGTGTGGTCATGAAACTGAAGGAATGTTTAACAAACAGAGATATTTAGCTATGACACGAATTGAAGGAATTTGGAAAATGAACTCACAGTGCCTAATTTTATTTCACGAATCTGTGTAGATACAGAATTTTAAGTCAGTATGTGGAGAACACTTTTTCGGAAACAACCTCTCAACCTCCCAAGATAGATGTAAAGTCTGCTTACACTCTATCATCTCTAAACCCCACTTGTGGGATTACACTGGGTATGGAGAGCACTATCACATCGAATGTGAAATCTATTCTTATGTTGATATTGTTGTCTTTAGTGTATGAGTGTTTCATAGTGTTTTTCGTAGTAAGCCTCCATAAATAAAAAATGAATCCTTTTAACATGACTTATTTATCACTGACCATATCAAATTCAAGGGCGACCTAGTGCTTCGGTTACGAATTCGGCCGAACCCAGTACCAACCAATATGTATACTAACAATTATCAAAATGGTAAGATTACTATTCAAAGTAATCTACAACCTTGTGCAACTCGGTAGAAAGAGATATCTCTATTGAATATTATCTTGAATAGATCTCATTAGAAATAAGCTAATTAATTAAACTGGGGGCCTCAATAGTTTATTTCAATTTGCCATTAAATACTTACGTAAGTACCTTTAAATTCCTTACCCTAATTCAGCATTGATTTGGTTATCAAATTGAGAGTATCATCAACGTATATATACTATTCCAGCTTCCTTAGCTTGATTGGTCAATGTCTTTGTTTATCAAAAGTCCAACGCCACTTTTTTATTTACCACGATTTAAGACAAGTTAGACACGCCATCCATCATAGCTGAAAATCTGAAATAATTGCTGATGTTTTTAAGTTTTCTAGTATTTTCAAATATCCACATGAAGAATTGCTAATTAGACATGTTCTGCTCATTTCTCACATAGCTTATATCTGATATTCTGATCTAATAATTCAGAAACTTAGTGATTCATTAAGGTAAAATGGTCAATTATCTTTAAAAAATTGGAATTACATCTCCTAAAAATGAGAGGATAATGCATGTCTTGTCGACCAATAACTTGGTTAAACTTAAATTAAGCAAAGGAGTCAACAAGCCTTATTGTGGACATGGGCCTGGAGGCATGGCAACTCAGCGGTTCAAGTCCAGTAAATTTGGGCCTACTTTTTAGCCCATTGTATGCTTCAAATATGTAAACTTCTCCTGGGCCGCGGGATTAGTTGCAAGTCTTGACCTCTTGGGACTACCTCGAAACAGGTTATGCTTGAAACATTTTTTTTGTGCGGATTTTCCTCGAGCGCACTGGTCTTTAATTTTTTTCCCTTCATATTTGTGGTCTTTAATTTTTGCTCCTATTTTTTTATGAAAATATCCAAGTCTACTTCGCAAGGCATAATCTCTATAATATTTTTTCTTTGAAAACTGATTTTTTGACTCACGTGGTATAAATTATGTAGGAATTAAGTCATGCGGCATAGTTTTATAGTAATTTTTAAAATTATGTTGAGTATTGAAAATTATGTCTTATCCTACATAGTTTGTGTGGATGTTATGATATATATGTTGAAATTAAACGCTAACTATGTCTACCGAAATTTGAAATTATGTTTTTTTTCATATTATGTTGAGTGTTGACAGTTATACCTTATCCATCATAATATGTGTGTTGTGTATGATATATATGTCGAAGATATAACACTAATTATGCCGAGCGAAATTCTAATTATGTCGCGCTAAAAATAATAAAGGGAAAAAATTAAATATCATCCCAAAATAGGAACATTTGTGCGAATGACCCTACTTGAAAACTAGGGACGACAAATCCAAATATAATGAAACAAATAATAAGAAATCAATGAAAAGTTAGTAACCCAAAAATGCTATTGTTTCTATTTACTTACGAGCTTAAGTATGCAGTGATGTGGGTAAAAACTGTTATGCAATCAGATTATTTATGAGATAATCTCAAGTAAATTTTTATAATAAGCATTAATTGATAACAATAATAACATTCATTATAGTTCACAAGTGGGATTTGGAGAGAGTAGGATGTACGCAGACCTTACCCCTATCTTTGTGGGATAGAGAGATTGTTCCGATAGATCCTCGGCTCAAGAAAAAAAGACAATAATTGTAAAGCATGGGATCAAGAAAATATAATAACAAGATAGTAAGATATAAAGCAAATGAGGCAATTGATCTGTTATCACATATTGAACTATATTGATAGCATAAAAAAGAATTTATACTATCCGTTCTATATATAACATAAATTCTTTACATATTTTCTTTCTAGTTGTAAACAAATAACAATTGATGTAATTTTCTTTAATACTATTAGTGTAGTTTTTTCCTAATTTAACAAGACATTTACCATGTTATGCCGGTTAGCTTTCCATGCTTGACATAAAAAGTTAAATGTGCTTCATATTTAAGTGACCTAATAGTATAAAATTTCCCAACGCTATCAAAGTATATTAGTTAACTCATAAAACTATTATATTTCATTCCTTTTTCTTTCATTTTCTGGTCCCAAGCAAAACATTAAAACGATTGACAACCAAAAATTAGTAGATAAAGAAGCGGTTACAAATCGGCCGTCGACAGTCTTTGAATTGATGTAACGAATCAACTGGCTAGGACAAGTAGATTATTGTATCATAATCGTATTAACTCAAATAAAAGTCAACTATTTATCAATTCCTATCCATGAGATCATAGGAATAAATATTTGACTTTGATTTTAGCTAATACGGTTATGATATGACTATCTACTTGTTCTAGCTAGCTAGTTGATTCATTACACCAATTTAAAGGTATTGTCGAGTACATCAGAGTATAGCTAGCCACCACTAAAAGTTATGGTAAATATTATTTCTCTTTAATCAGAAATTTCGAGTTCAGCTTTGAGAATAAATTATCTTTAATATTGTGCGATTTACTTAAAATTGAACTTGCATATGCAAATCCAAATTAATCGGACCCAGATTAGATATCTTATATGATGATTTTGTGCACAATATGCGCCACTTGAAACAAAGACCTAGTAGGGCATTCCACAAGTCAAGTACGCAGATCTGGGCTTTTTCCAACAGAACTTGCTATATTTAGTAAACAAAATCTCTAACCTCTTCTATCCAATCGAACCAGTTATTTCCCCCAACCCCTCTTACAACATACTAACAAAACCCCAAACCCCACATTTTCCAAAAAATTCACCACTTTACCTTACCGTCATCAAGAAGAATTAATTGTACACATGTCTGCTTCAATATTTCTTTTCTCTCTTTTTTGTTTATATAAAAATGATGTTCATGCCAATTTTTGTGCGCATGTGGCTAGACTATTCTATCGGATAGGGGTGGATTCTTTTTACGAAGCATAAGTAAATATATATGTGAAATCATTAGAACTCTAATAAATAATAAATTTAGAAGCCATAATTACAAATTAAAGGTAAAATGGATTCAATGGTGAGAAAAATAAACATAATATATATTGAATTTGTCAAATTTAAATCTCGAATTCACGTCCTTTCTCATCGTGTGTATTTGCTACTTTTTATTAGAACAAATATTGAATAACTTATCCACCAAAACTTTTGAAAATGAAAAGCTAAATCACCTGTATGTTTTTTGGTCTCCTTGAATTCCAAGTTCCCATAAGTTTCACTCACTTCATTTTATTGCTAGACCACATCTTTACTGCATAATTTAGCAAGGCTGCAACCTGGTTTTTATGGTAAAAATTTGTCCGCACTCGATGTTTATACTACCTCAATAGAAATTGAGATGCATAATATAAATGTTCCAATACACTATTAATATTACTTAATGTTGATTATTTAGTATATATTATCACCCTATTGAATCAATTAACCAGAATAAATTAATATGATTTGGTCTAGATATCAGATTGGAGTAAATATTTAGCGGTTTGCATTTTCAAACCTCCTCTTTTGCATAAAACATTCTGATCAGGGATTAAAATAAAAACCAATTACTGCCAAAAAGGAAGAATAAGCGTGCTTAGCAATAAGGATTAAGTGAAAACCCCGAGGGGCACGCTTTAGATCGAATCAAGGAGACAGGACCACTGACTAGGATTCACAAATTGTACTCCCTCGTTGTCGCTTTTCTGGTTTACACGTCTGTCCCAAAATATTTATCATACTATGTTTTTCAAGAGTCAAATAATATGAATTTTGACACATTTTTAGCTATATTTTTTCATCATATTAAATTGAGAAGGATTGAACTTATAGTACTTTTCATATAGTTTTCGAATATCTAAATTTTAACTTTAAAATATTAAATTAATTTAATCTAATTTAGCTTTAAAATTTAATCAAATTGGCTTTTAAAAGAGAAACATGACAAGTATTTTGAGACGGATGGAGTATTAATTAGAAGGAGATATTTGACATACTTTACTCTTATTTATGTCTAAATAATAATATCTCTCCATTAAATGTTATTTTATTTTTTGTCATCTTCATTAATGACAAAGGGTAAATTGAAGAAAAAATAATTAGATATGCCTTGAACTTCTAAAACAACAAATAATTTGAAATAACTATTTTTAGTAACCATAACAAATAATTTGAGATAGATGGAGTGCTAACAAAGGATGACTTTGTGCGTTTTTTTAATTTGTTCACTGCTTTTACATTAAAATAAGGTCCTCTCCTTTCTAAGATCTCTAGTAAAAGTCTGGTCTTAAGTACACATATCGAAATTAAAAACAATTAAACTTGCAGGTACAAAGTGGTAATCACTTTTTAAGCTCTCGATCTTAATCATAGCTCTTATTATTACCCTTATTAGTATTACTTATGGCCTTTGAGATCTTCTTGCACTACTGAATTACTCCCTCCAAATAAAAAAGAATGTTCACTTAGCCATTTGCATATTTTTAAAAAAAATACTAATTTCTAGATAAAAATAGTTAATTTGACTAAAAAGCCCCTAATTAAATAGATATTGAAATTTGGTCACCTAACAAAGATTAATTTTTTTAAAATTTATTAAGTGAACATTTTTTTACTCAAAAAATAAAGACTTAGTGCATACTCTTTTATTCCAAAGAATATAAAGTAGCGGTGTGAAACACGAATCTGGTCCTATCCCTTTAATTTAGCTATTATGGTGGATTTCATTATGATGCTCATAATTAACGGAGTTACCAATTATTGAAGCTTTTAGATCCTATAATCATGAGTTCATCATGATAAGGATCAAGATTTATTTAGTTAGGCAGTAAAGATGACTTCTAGAGTTATATCATGACGAAATAATGATGAGTCTGAGTGTTGATTACTTTTCTTTTTAAAATTGCTTAAAACATACTTACATATTATTTTTATTTAATTTATATACATTAATAGCATAAATAACTTTTACACTATTTGAGCATATTTTACCTACAACATGTTATTTACTTTATTTTCTAACTTACCATATATATAAATATATTTTGGCAACTAACTTACCATATATTAATCTTATTATGGATATTAGACAGACCTCTAGTTTTGGGAACAGTAACCAGATATCTGTGGTATAATTATAGAGTTTTACATTGTCATATATACAAAAAATTGAACTCCTTTTTCCATTCGCTAATCAAGATCCAGCTAATATTTATTGCAATTATTGTTACAAATTTTTAAAGCTCGATGGGACAATCTCTTCATCTAAACTAATTAGCGAAGTTTAACTTGTGGATCGAATTAAGGTCATAAATATAATATATCTACAAATTAAACTTAAAGCAGCCAAATATCTTGACATAAATTTCAAATATTCGATATCAAAAATAACGACAAATCTCAAGACGTTCAAGATTAAAATTAAATACGTGTTCGTAGCGTAATTTTCATTCATAATGACCATCAAAAGCATTGTGACGACTAAATCAAGTTCAAATTCAAATTCAAATTCTCAAGATCAAGCTCCATCTGGTTAAGTAAGACTAGAACGTACATATGTTAAATGTGTTATTGCTACAGACTACCATACTAAATGAACAAAACCTTATTTGTTCCATCTTCCATGCAAAGAAACAAAAAGAATTATCAACTCCTACGTACGAGAAATTATTCTAAGTCCCATCTGATTGATTAGAAAACTGAGGGGAGGAAGAAAAAAAATTAACCTCCATCTGCAAAACAATAACGACAAAAACAAAGAGAACTAAAAAACAAACTAAAAAGTTTTTACACTACATATTTTTATCATCCCTTAAAAAATCTACGCTTTTTGAAGGTGAAGTTTGGAAATAGAACAATTCCTTCTTCCTCATGGATTTCTTTAAGCATGTCAACTCTTTGGTCGATGAATTGGATTAGGGTTTTGTAGTGGAAAATGTGGTAATTGCATGGGAATTGGATAATTAAATGGTATGAAAGAAAAAGGATCTTGTTTTTGGCCTATGGCTTCTAAGGCTTTAACTTGTGACCTCAAAAATTTCAAATAATTTGCTGCTTCATCAAGCATTGATGCTGTATCCATTTTGCTTCCTCCTGGAACTAACCTTTGCAAAACCCTAATTCTTTCGCTTATTCTTTCTCTCCGTTGCCTCGCCGCTACTGTCTGTGGATCCGTTGATATTCTTACGTTCTTCCGTTTGGGTATTTTCAGTACTTCAGTCCCGAAGTTCACCGGCCTCAATGCTGCAGCCCGGTATATCATTTCCTTCATTTGCGCGATTGCCTCTGGATCGGGCTCTTGATCTATTGAGGATGCCGATGAGCTAGCTTGTTGAA
Source organism: Anisodus acutangulus (assembly GCA_029783415.1). NCBI lineage: Eukaryota > Viridiplantae > Streptophyta > Magnoliopsida > Solanales > Solanaceae > Anisodus > Anisodus acutangulus. The sequence continues at coordinate 2,144,315 of CM056506.1, read as the reverse complement.
AATTGATGTTTGATGAACTTGGACGACGCTTATTGTTATTATTCTCCGTCAACCTGGGCTTCTTGCACTTGGATTGTTTCTCCGAAATGATTTGAAAATTACCACAATCTACGTTTAACGAATTATCTGACTGGAATAGATTGAACTCGTTTGGTGGATTCCCGAGAGCTTGATCGTGGCTCCTCTTGTTATGATCCGGAGATGATTGTGAAACCCTCTCATCGCGCTCATTAGCATTGATGGGCTCGTAATGTTTTCGTTTTCTTTGTTTTTCTTCCTCCAGTATCTTATGGTCAGGCATACAGGTCAAAAGCTGTTGATAACCTGGTAACAACTTATTAGGAGCATTAATGCCAGCAGACTCTCCCGAAATCCATAAGCTATTTGAATCAGCAAAAAATACGGACATGTCATCGTCATCGACTGACGTGTCCGTGTTGTTGGTGGTTGTTGCTGAAAGTAAACAATCAATGGATTCCAGAGATCTACTGTTCGAGAGTAGTCCAGTTGCTGCAGGCTTAACCATTTGGACACCAAAATCGGACATTAGGCCCATTGGATTATTATCACTCATGTAATTAGGCATATTTAGCATTGGGGAAGAAGAAATGCCTATTTCAGTACAATCCCGGGTTAGATCCGCTCCGGATTTAGCAGCCATAGAATCAGCAGCCATTCTAATTGCAGCTTCTTGGCGTTGTGGCATGTTCCAATTTGAAATTACGTGTATCGGATCAAATGAAACTCCAAAATTAACTGGAGTTTCATCCCAATCCAAATTCTCCATTCTTCAATATGCCTGAAAAAAATGTGAGTCGTAGATTAATAAACTTTCAGCTGAATCCAACACGGAGCAAAAATGTGTATGTACTCATGAAAAATCACTAAAATTTCAACAAAATAAGGATTCAGCAGCAATAAGTAAATATTGAACACATCAAATTTGAATTTCGGATCCACCTCCGCGTGGATTAATGAAGCTTTATGATCAAAATGAAATGAAATTTAATTTCATGAAAGGAGGGAAAAAAAAAGCTTACAATTAAGTTAGCTGCAGCCTGCAAGAAAATGTTGGCCCTATGTGACAGAATGAAATCTTGAAGGGTCTCTCTGTATATAGAATCACAACCTTTGGTGATACGCAGAAGTGGCTCTAACAACCATATTCTTGATCCATATAAATATCTGTGATAATATAACAAAATAGATTTTGCTAACGTCAGTTTTAGCTACTACAATTTGTCTACTTGTTTATATGAAGCCATCAGAATCTTAATAGTAGTCAAAAACTTGTAAAAATGAAAAATTAGAAGGAAAAAAAAAGAAGACAAATTACCATATAACAGAAAACTGTAAGCTGTTGTGAAAGAAGAGTTTGTTTTAGCTTAGGCTAAAATTTCTTGACCCCTTTTGCAATATGTTGGTTGGAAGAACATTAGCTAATTATATATGTATATGGAAAGGAAGAAAAAGGAGTAGTATATATTTTATTGGGAAAATATTGGCAGTAGAGGAAGAAAATATGTATATATATAGTTCAAGCAGTTGAGAGGAGAGGTAATGTTTTTTTAGGAGAAGATAAGGCTTTTTGGTCAGTTTCGTGGGGCTGTAAGACTTTAGTTTTGCAGATGGGGAGCATGAGTTTTTTTTATATCCAGCTTCCCGGCTTACGTCAGACTATTCCTTGAGATAGTAGTCCCGATCTCACGGCGCTACTATCAGTAAATCGCGGAATGTGCCTGAATGACCATGATTTGAAAACAGAACAACTGATATCACCTACAAGATCCTATCCTAGAAGAGAACAAATTACTCTCATCAGGGTTCGAACCCACGCTGCAGGCCTCAACTAAATTTTAAGTTCTCCTTCTTTATCCTTCAGCTATGCCGGGGGACCGGGGAGCATGAGATTTTTGAGATGCGTTCTTGATGTTATAATTTTTTTATATATTAATATTCTGTCAGTTGAATGTTGTGTTATCTTAATTAAAAAATTATTAAATATTTTAGGAATTGAGAAAAGCTCTGACCACCTCCTTTTTGGTTTGCTTAGTTGACTGCTTGCTCTAGCACTTGTTGCTCCATGCGTGCTCTAAAGTTCATAAAACCACATGTATTTTAAAGTTCGCTTATATATATACATTGATAGTGTAAAAAAAAAATATTATCAAATTATTTATAAAATAATTATGTATAACTATTCATGAAATGTGATCAATAATTTTAAAATAAGACAGATTATATGATATAACATGTTAAAATATATTAATAACGCAATAAGTATTTACATGATCATTATGTATAATCAAAGGTGGATGTAGAGTTAGAAGGTATGGGTTCGATGGAATTCAATACTTGTAATTTAAATACTATATTATTTAAAAAAAATTATTTAATATATAAATTATTAATCTAGGACATACTAATTCTAGAAGGTTAAAATTCAAAATTAATTGAATCGTCTCGGTTAATAACTTAATATGTTACTGTATTTCCTTTAAAGCAACTTTAGGCTTTAGCAATTTTTTTCATCTTTCTAAAAGACTCCCACCAATCATAGCTTTAATCAGCAACATTTTTTGTGTTACTGTGACTTTTTAAGTAGGAGTAACTTTTTAGTCTCCCTTTTACCATATTCTTTTAGATGATGATGACCAAGATTACCGAGGGTCAATCATACCCTTTTAATTGCTTTGGCAGGAAAAAAGGTAAACTGTTTAGCAAATAGTAAAAGTAATTTTCGACAAAAAGCAGATAACAGCAACCGCATCTTTTTAGCAAACTTTTTAGGTGTTCTATTCTATATAGTACTCCTCCACATACAATACAATTGTGAAAATATAGTTACTTTTTCTATTCCTTGTTGGAGTTTGGAGTAGTTGACTAGGCAGACGCAGAACCGTAACCTGTGAGTTGTGACAATATTGTTCCATTATTAAACTAATAAATGACAGTAATATTTTGCGATTCAAATAATTAGGACGTCATATGAATGCTAGTAATTGTAATTTTTGAATGACGATAAATAGAAAAATAAAAAATATATTAAAACATGTATAATAAATCTAATATAATTTGCCTCAATTGGCGTACATATGAGAAACTAATAAAAAATATAAAAATTATTGAGAAAATATCTCCCCTAAACAAACTCTTTCAACCTAAGGGACTACATTGTGGACTGTTTTTTCGTTATGGAAATGAGGTGTTTAAGTAGGTGTTTGGCCATGCGATTTTAAATCATGATTTTATAATCTAATTTTAAATCACCGCTTGTTTATGTAACTTGAACATAATTTCAAGTTCAACTTCATGTCATGATTTGAAATCTCAGATCATCCAAAAACGTGTGATTTAGGATTTCAAAGCATGATTTTATTTTATTTTAAATATAAAACTTGACCCATAAGTTTATGGGGAGCCCGATACACTAAGCTACCGCTATGCGCGGGGTCCGGGGAAGGTCGGACCACAAGGGTCTATTGTACACAGTCTTACCTTGCATTTCTGCAAGAGGTTGTTTCCACGGCTTGAACTCATGATCTCATGGTCACATGACATCAACTTTACTAGTTACTCAAAGGCTTCCCTTCACATGACCCATAAGTTTATATTTCGTAAAAAAAAAAATTCATAAGATAGTATGTAGCTTCATCTTCTCGATCATCTGATCGGGAAATGCATGCTCGATGTGATGAGATTGTCCATATCATCTGTGAGGATTATATTAAATAGTAGTTAAACTACTATTCATGTTCAATTTTCCTTTTTATTGAACTAAAGTTCGATCAATTGATATTGTATTTTTTAGAAAAGCTTTCTAGCCGCGTATTAATTTTGTTATGAACTATGATTTGCTCATTTGGTAAGATGCATAATAATTTAAAAAGTTTTGATAGTTTGCAATACTTGTGGGGGTTTTATGTCAATGAGGAAAATACAACTTAAGAAATTCAAATTGCACGTCCAAATAAAACTTCAACTTCAAATTATCATGATTTCAAATCACTAATTTCAGTCATGATTTCAAATCATGTCCAAACGGCTCCTAATTTATAGATGTCCAAAAATTTTCCTTCAATACAAGGAGTAACCAAATATATAAGAGAATTATATTTTCCTTTAAAGAAAAGTAAAAATAATTATGGTAATACTTTGACTTTCCTCAAAGAGAAAAGTAAAACTCAAATATGATAAGAAAATCAGGGCAAAACTCCTAACAAATCTCCCCCTTTTGACATGAATTTTCTGACAAAATAATTTTCATTCTCATTTTTCATATAATCTTCATCATTGTTGCTTGTCATGGTTAAAATAGGTGTGATTTTAACTTGGAGCCATGTGCATTAAAACTAAACATGGGCTAAAATTGGTTTTTATTTTTAAAGATGCAACAACATGATTATAAATTATCTCTGCACGTAGTACTTCCGATATTTTTTTGTTTTTTGACAAAACTCTTCAATATCGCCAAATTGGTTGCTATTGATTTGAACCAGCCTTGAACTTGTCCTGAACATCGCCGAACCATTGATTGAACCATTGGCTCTGATACCACTTGTTGGGATAAAAAAAATAGTGCATCATGCGGAGGCTAGTAATTACAAACCTTGAAGAACGATAAATCGGACAACAAAAAGTGTACTAAAATATGCATAATAAATCTAATATGATTTTGGCCAATTGGCTTATATATGAGAAAACTAATAAAAAGCATAAAATCGTTGATAGAAAATCCCCCCTAAACAAGACTCTTTAACCCTAAGGAACTATATTGTGGATTGTATTTTCGTTGTGGAAAGGAGGTCTTTAATTTATGGATGTCCAAAACTTTTTCTTTAAGACAAGGAGTAACCAAATATTGAAGCAAATTATATTTTTCTTTCAGAAAAAGTAAAAGTAATTATGGTAATACTTTAATTTTCTTTAAAGAGAAAAAAGTAAAACTCAAATATGATAAGAAAATCAGTGTCCTAACATGATAGAATATATATGGTCTGGGACCATATAAAGATGTGGAATTCTACAATTTCAAATTATATTATAATTTCAAAAATATATTTAGGATTACTAAATTAGAAAGTCTTTTTTGCATTAATATATTTTATGACGGTTCAAATTAAGACACATAAAATGAAATGAGAAGAATATATAAAAAGCTAAATTCCGAGAAAATACGGAGAATAAAAATGGATATGGAATATCTTATTATATAGGAACCAGGCTCTCTAAAAGTGAATTACATGGAATTATGGATTTAGCAAAAGATTGGTCTGGTAATCTAATAATGTTAGAATGCTTCACATTATATTGGTTGAGAGGATAAAATATTGTATCCTTATAGTTATATGACTTTAAAAGATCATCATCTAATAACTTTTGAAATTGAATCAGACCTATATTTTATTTTCTTTACATGATATTAGAAGTAGATTCATCTATATTTTATATTATCAATGTTGAATTTTGATTGAAAAAATGCGTTGTTAATCTTATTAATTATATAGTTTTGAATAATACTCATTTCATAAGCTAATTTTTTAAATTCAAGTAGTCTCAAAATCTACTCCTTTACAAATTGTTAAGATATCACCAAAAGCTCTTCCTTTCTTCATCATCCACGGATATATTCCTTATCAAAATTTTGTAAAAAGGGAAGAAAATGGATATAAAATTTAGGAGAAAAAATTAAAGTCCGGAGAGATTTGTTATGTTTTTGTACGTGTCATACCGTTTCAATGTATGTAAAGTTATTTGACTTAGCATATAATCTAAGAAAGAAAGTTTTATGATATTAAATATGTTATAATATTTGTGTGAATATATTTTTTTTAAATTTATAATTTTAAATATGTCATAACCTTGTATTGTATGACTATATATAAAAAAATATTTTTTTCTAACGGAGAAAAGAAAACAAATTTACATAGTAAATTGAAACTGAAGAATATCAGTAGTGGAAGAATTGAGGAGTCAGGTAGATGTTGGCACTTGGCAGGCAAGCAAAATGCTTAGGAGTCAGAACTCAGAAGCTAAGTGAAGATATGAGAAGCTCACCAACTTGCTCCTCGGACTTTGTCTTTTCAAATCTTATCTATCACTCACTTTTTTAGTTCTTATTTTTTTTTTAAATAATTATAATATCCGACTCAACTTATCGTACCTCAATGAATTATACGGGATAGTTGTTATTTTCTATTAGTATAAATATCGAATAACTCTATTCATTAATCACCTCATATTTTTATCTATACTATAATTATTTGAACATAACCTCTTAATTCTCAACTCTCTTTACTGATCATTATTAGGTCACACCCATAGGTGAAATATCAATCCCATTATTCTTCATTCTATTTTTTGAAATTTCTTTTTATCTTAGAAAGAAATAGAAACAATATGCCAATGTATTTTTAGCAGAGCATCTAAAATCTCTGAATCCTACCCACATGCGCCCCATCATTACAGCTCAGTGAAATGGGTTGCCATAGCAATTTGCTTCTTTCTGTATCAATTTCGACCCTCTTCTATTTCATTAAACAGATTGATTTGATTTTTTCCTAGTTGTAATTGTCAACGCTCATGTTTTTCTTCACCTTGTAGTTTACTTGTTTTTCATATCCAAAGTTGTTGAAACCAAATAATCATTTGACACCAATAATTAAGCTGTTATTCTCTTTCTTGAGGTATATGTGCCCCATTTGATACGTATTTTAACATAGTAGGAGAAACCTGATAGAATATACACAATATATTCTTCTGATATTATTACATGTATAATTATGGTAGTAGTATTGTATTAGAAAAATATATATTTGATTTTCGTAACTATAGGCTATGTTTACTATTGTATATCATGTATATAAACCATTTACATTAATGAAAATAATCAATGGATTATTCTCTTTCATGATATCAGAAGTCTAGGAAAAACTTTTCCTTCACCAAAAATTTTCCTCTTCCGCCGCCCTACTCCCACATCGGTTGTCGGCCGTACCCCCCTCCCTTCAACTTTTTTTCCGAAATCCTAATTCTCCTCTTGTTCTTCCATCATATCTACCACAAAGAACACCTTTCATCCTGCCCTTGCAGTCTCCAATATCAAGAACAACATCCCTATCGTTCTTGAGATGGGCAACGTCCCATACGCGACGTGGCAGAACTATTTAAAATTCACGCAAGGTCTAATAGAGTCCTCCATCACATCGTCAAACTGGAAAAAGGCAAGGAGAATGTGCCTTCCACCGATGATAAAATAGAGTTGTGGGCAACTTTTGATGTTACGGTGCTCCAATGGTTTCATTCCACCATCTCTACGGACATCTTACAGACAATAATCGAACCCGACGCCACGACAATGGAAGCTTGGAATAGGTTGCGTGATCTATTCCAATATAAAAAAAAATTCCGTCGTGACCCTTGAGCAAGAATTCTCCCACATAAATATGGAGGATTTTCCGAATGCCTCAGCATATTATCAAAGGCTTAAGGAGTTGTCGGATCAACTCAAAAATGTTGGCGCGCCCGTCACAGAATGATCGTCTCGTTTTTCAAATGGTTGCAGGCCTCTCCGAGGCATATAATGGTGTTGGCACTCTTATTCGCCAAAGCAATCCTCTCCCACTGTTCTACAAGGCGCGTTCAATGCTCACCTTAGAAGAAGCGAGATTGGCTATAAAGGCGGCTACCGGAGCCAATTCAGCCATGATGGTGGCCACGTCCCACTAAATTGATGACTCTCAATCGTTCTCCAAAAATTATGGTCAAAACCGTAACAACGGGGGTGGAAAAAAGGGTCAAAACTGTGGAAAACATTGCGGTGGAGAGACATGGCGGTGACAAGGGTGGTGGCCGCGACGACAATGGCGGCGGCAGTAGTGGCCGAAACGATCGGCGATGGCGATGGCGATCGGCAAGGGCGGGGCCATCGAACCGCAGCGGCAGCTTGGGCCGTTGGATAGTGGTCTGGGCCAATGGGTAGTGGCCCATGTCGCTCTGCCCCTTTCTTTCTACGAACTGGGCCAGGCCCACTGACCAACAGAGGCAGCAACAGCCTGGGCTGAGGAACAATTCAGCCTGGTAGTAGGCTGGCCTGCTTGGGCCTCGGCCTCAGCAGGCATTCGTTGTTGCAGGTCCATCAGCAGTCCTGACCCACACAGATATCGAGGCAGCGATGCATACACTTGAATTAAATCATTCGGATGCAAATTGGTACATGAACATCGGTGCTACTTCTCACATGACGTCCGTTCCAGGTAATCTCTCGTCTAATTTCAATTTGAGCAAAAATCGTAGCATAATTATTGTTAATGGTAATTCAAATCCAATTCGTGGTTATAGTCACACAAATTTATCTCCCCCGAACCCATATTTAGCCTTAAAATATCCTTCATGCTCCTCACTTAATTAAAAATTTGGTGTCTGTTTGGAAATTTACAACTGATAATTGGGTTTTTGTTGACTTTGACCCTTTTGGATTTTCTGTGAAGGATTTCTCGACGGGGATACCTCTAATGAGATGTGAGATTCGGGGCGAGCTCTATCCCATCACCGCCTCCACCACTAAACAAGCCACACCGTCAACATTTGTTGCCTTATCACCTTCCTTATGGCATGCACGTTTGGGTCATCCGGGAGCGTCTGTTCTTTTCTCCCTTAAAAATAAAAAAATTTATTGAGTGTAGTAGTACGTGTAGTACTAATGTTTGTCCTTCTTGTCCGCTTGGGAAACATGTTAAATTGTCGTTTGTTGCCTCTAATTCCAGTACTTTGTTTCCATTTGATATTATTCATAGTGATTTGTGTACATCTCCCATTTCGAGCTCTTTGGGCCACCGTTATTATGTGTTATTTTTCGATAATTATTCTAATTTTTGTGGACATTTTCATTTTCGAAAAAGTCTCAAATTTATTCCATATTCCTATCATTTAGAGCATTCATCTGTATCCATTTGTAACGTTAATGGTATATCTTTCCGGTTTTCTTGTCCACATACATTCTCACAAAATGGAAAAGCCGAGAGAAAAATATGCACCGTTAATAATAGTATTCGGACATTACTAGCTCATGCTTTATTATCACATTCATTTTGGCATCATGCATTACAAATGGCTACTTACCTTCTTAACACACTCCCTAGCAAAGGATTAGCATACCAATATCCACTCAGAATTCTTTATCACAAAGATCCGTCTTATTCTCATCTTAGGGTGTTTGGGTGTTTATGCTATCCTCTCTTTCCCTCCACTATAATAAACAAACTATAAGCCCGCTCTATCGCGCGTGTGTTTTTGGGTTACCCGTCTAATGATCGTGGTTACAAATGTTATGATTTATCCTCTAATAAAATCATCATTAGTCGTAATGTCATTTTTTATGAAAACCAATTTTCGTTTGCCAAGTTGCATAATCCTGCCTCCAATCGTTATATTTTTTGGATGATAGGCTCTCCCCGTATGTGGTCCACCATGTGGTGCAGCCCACGTCTCAGCTTTTGGACCATTAGCCACCGGCAGGCCCACTGCATGTCATCCTAAATACATGTCCTCAAACTCTACCAGCAGGCCCACTGCCTGTTGGACCAAATGCCACACACCTGGGTCCAACCGCCAAGCCCATCGCTCGATGGCCTATCCAACCCTCCTTCACCCAAAGGCCCATCGCTTCTGGCCCAGCCCCTTGACCCATCCAACCCATCCCTTAGTCCAGCTCGCCAACAGCCCATCGCCCGCCGCCCACCTGCGGCCTCCTCTCGGTCCAGTTAGTTCCGGCGTCTCTACACCGACCCAGGTCCGACCCAGGTCCGACCCACTTCTATTCCGAGTCAAGGATCCGTTACTCATAGCTAACGGGGTATCTTTAAACCAAAATGATATTTTAATCTCAACTCTAATATCACTAAATCATCTTTACCACATAACCCCGTGTCTGCCCTTCATGACCCAAATTGGAAAATGACAATGGATGATGAATATAATGCTCTTATGGAAAATAAGACATGGGAGTTGATGCCCCATCCGCCGGGTGTCAATGTGATACGGTCTATGTGGATTTTTACTCATAAAGAAAAATATGATGGTTGTTTTTAGAGGCATAAGGCCTATCTTGTAGGTGATGGCAAAACTCAACAGGTTGGCGCAGATTATGGAGAGACATTTAGATCGGTGGTCAAATCTGAAACTATTCACACTGTTCTTCGTCTGACACTCTTAAAAGCGTGGCCCATTTATCAGCTGGATGTGAAAAATACGTTCTTACACGGTGATCTTAAGGAAACTGTATACATGCATCAGGCCTTGGGTTTCAGGGACCCAAATCATCCTAACTATGTGTTCTTGTTAAAGAAGTCCTTGTATGGGCTGAAACAGACCCCTCAAACCTGGTACAAAAGGTTTGTAGATTATGTGTCTACTATTAGGTTTTCTCACAGCAGGTCTAATCATTTTCTGTTCATCTATCGTTGCGGTACTTCTCTGGCATACATTCTGTTTATATGTGGATGATATTATATTGACTGCCTACTCTGATAAATTGTGCGAGTCAATCATATCTCTTCTCAGCTCCGAATTTGCTATGAAATACTTGGGGCCTTTGAGTTATTTTTTGGATATAACTGTAACTCATCATACATGTGGTCTATTTCTATCCCAGATGAAGTATTCAACTGAGATTATTGACCGGGTTGGCATGTCATCATGTAAGTCATTTCTTACTCTGGTTGACACCAAACTGAAGTTGAGTGCTAATTCTAGCACACCCTACAGGATCCTTCCCACTATCGTAGTCTTGCAGGGATCTTCAGTATCTTACATTCACGAGGCTCGATATTACTTATGCAGTACAACATGTGTGTTTATTTATGCATGATCTGATGGAAGAACACATACACGCTCTCAAACACATTGTGAGTTACATTCAGGGCATTTTCTCCGTATCTACTCTCATGTCTTATACATATGCTAATTGGGGTGGATGTCCTGATACCAGACACTCGACATCTGGTTATTGTACGTTTCTTGGTGATAATTTTGTCTCTTGGTCGGCTAAATGTCAGGCTACTTTATCGCGTTCCAATGCGGAGGCCGAGTATCGAAGGATAGCCAATGTGGTGTCTGAGTCATGTTGGTTGCATAACCTCCTCTTAGAGCTTCACTTAACTATTCAGAAAGCTACCTTGGTCTACTGCGATAATGTTAATGTGATATCTCTCTATGGGAATCATGTCCAACATCAACGCACTAAACATATCGAAATAGATATTCACTTTTTCGCGAAAAGATAGCTCGTGGACAAGTACGTGCCTTGCATGTCCCTTCACGGTACCAAATTGCTGATATATTTACTAAGGGTCTTCCCTTAGTTCTGTTTGAAGATTTTAGGGACAATCTCAGCGTACAACAACTGTTCACTATGACTACGGGGGTGTGATAGAATATACATAGTATATTCTTATGATATTATTAGAGATCTTGTACATGTGTAATTATGGTAGTAGTCTTGTATTAGGAAAATGGATATTTGATTTCCGTAATTATACGCTAGATTTACTATTGTATATCATGTATATAAACTCTTTACATTAATGAAAATAATCAATTGATTATTCTCTTTCAAAACCATTCTTTTAAAAAACTATGATATTTTGATCAATTTGGGCAAGTCTCGATTATTTCATCTCATATCTATTACTTTCTATCAATACATAAATACTGAATTATTCTACCCGCTTAAATTTAGGTAAATGATCGAACTAGCTTGTAGATACATCGACTATTATATTGCGTACTTGTTATTCCCTACCTACACATGATAATTGGATAACTCTCACCTAGCGTCTTTTGTCTCCCGTGGAATTTGATCATTGTGTTATAAGGTGCACAAACAAAGTCCGACATTGGTAGTTGAAAGAAAAAGAAGCTACACATGATATGTATGATACTTTTAAAAGAATTAGAGGGAGGCCTTTTGAAAAAAATTGTGTGGGCCTGACAAAAATATATAATATCACATCATAGTAAGAGTATATTCGTGCTAGCTTAACCTGACATTCTGATCTCAGTGGCAGATGCAACACTCGATCATTAAGTTCATCCAAATTTAATACTTTCGACGCATAATATAAATTTCTATGTAAATTTTCACTAAATCTACAACAGATAGCAAGTAAAAAATGCTAGAAAACTTGGAAGATTAAACTCACGAAGTTTAAATCCTACTTTATTTATCGCTATGTCGCACCCTTTAGTGGCATAGTAGCAAAAAATCTTGTAAACAATGGGAAGTACGTTGTAGCTAAGATAAAGGCAACGAGGACGTTGTATCTTACAAATGAAAGAGAGAGAAATCGATTTGGATGCAACAATAAAACAGAAATGTGATCTGCAATTAACAGGAATTACAGATGTTAGTTAGATGATTTTATTTTCTACATTTGTTTAATTACTCTTTTTCTTTTTTTAACATCATCAACTTTAATGTACATACAGGTCATGAATTGAAGTTGCTTCAAGCCTTAAAAGATTTTGTCATTTATCCGTGGGGCGATGAGAAGTTTCTTTGAGATAGAATACAAAATATTTTTGGAATTTAGTTGGACTAGAAGACAATTCCAATAAATCACAACAAGAAAAACAATCTATAAGCGGACAAAAACATTATTAATATGTTATACAGTAACAATTACGGTTTACAAAATTTAACGTGCCAGTTATTCCTTCTTTTCGTCTAATTACACGTTAAATATCTTGTTTAATCTACGTTAAAAAATATTGCCCCTTCTGTTTAGACAAAAGCATTTTGATGTAAAAATAATTAATTCCTTCAAAAATATTAGACAACGTGCATTTAAAAACCATCTTCTAGATAAATCATACGATATCAATACTGAGTATTAATTCTTTTTCTTTCGCTATTGAATATTGAATCTTGGAATGCAGAAAATTAAAAATTCAAGGGTACAACACCTAAAGAAAGAAAAAAGGTTCTTCGAAAGAAAACATTTTACAGTCCTAAAGAAAGTTTAGTATGAAAAAAGTAACTTTAAATATATTATGGTGTCTCATATATGCTCTATCTTGAGCCGAGGATCACTCGGAAACAACCGCTCTATTTACCGAGGTAGAGGTAAGATCTGCATACACTCTGCCCTCCCCAGACCCCACATTGTGAGATTTCACTGGATATGTTATTGTTGTTGTTGTTGTTGAGGTATATGAGATATCATAAAATCATTATTTTTTTAGTTAGACATAGATTAAGTTGGATTAAATGTATTTAACTTTAAAAAATTTATAGGTCTATTTTTTTTTTTTGATATTCAGCTTTCCGGCTTACGCCAGACTATTCTTGGAGATATTAGTCCCGGTCCCTCAGCACTAATACCAGTAAATCGCGGGATATGCCTGAATGACCAGAGTTTGAGATCAGAGCAACTGATATCACCTACAATGTCTTACCCTAGAAGAGAACAAATTATTTTCACCAGGGTTTGAACCCACACTGTTTATGTCTATTTTTACTCTACTATATATTGTAGGGACCATACTTTTAAAGTTTTAAATGACGTCCCAAACTTAAGAGATGAAATTGGAAATATTTCTAGGTTTGGGAAGTGAAAGGGGGAGCTACACATTTGATCGCTCGGTGAAAAACATCTATCTGCTACTCAATATACATATTTTATACATTATTTATATTTATATTATACATTTATCAGTTATTTTTTTGTTAAGCGGCTATTTAATTAAGTTAATCTGTCATGAAGGTACATCCGACTAACTTCGGCCGATTTCAGATGTGAGCCTCATTAAGATGAGTGTTCGGCCCACAAAACGAAGTGGTCCATCCATCCACACGCTCTTTATCATATAGGAACTAAATGCCTCCAGCGTTATATTAAGAGCCCGACGATGAGTTGTCATCTTGTCGGCTTCCATGGCGTCACTTTCAAGCCATTCTCACAGTCGATCTATCGGCTCGACTTTTCCAAGTTGGACCCACAAATCCTTTCTACTATAGTATTATTATTATCAATATATAAAATTCTTATCCTAGCGACCTCACGTGAACACAACGCCTTCATGTACACGTGGTGGTTGATTACAGTGCCAGATAGACATCTCCCATATGCGGAAATCGATCAGAGCTGCTGATTTGGACCATCAGATCTGATCATGAGAATCCCATTGATTCTCTCTCTCACACACTAAAATTGGAATAAGAGTATTGCTGGTTTGATATCAACAGATGATATGCATGATTCTCATGACAGCAGTCAAATTACTTGTTAAGGTTATCATGTTAGATTTCCTTCTACTTCGTAACATTGTGTTTTAGGAAATGATTTGACATTCTTTTGCACGAATTATAAAACTAAACCCATATAAGGAATCTAGTAGTAATTGTTTAGTTGAACCATTACTAAAAGAGGCAATTTAAGTATCTAAAACACTAGGTTAGTCATTGATTAAGGATGCAAATAACACAGCAGAAAGATCGCAGATATTAGTCTTCTTTATTTAAAATACTACAAAATATGGTTAGTAGGATTCATATACTCCTAGGCCCTAGCTAAGACCAACTTGTCTGGCACTTGTGCGTAATTATTAGTATGGTACTATTAAAACTATATAGGTCAATGTGTTTTAAAACTGGTGTGAAAATTAGACATCGATGACTTTCATTTTTTTCCCAATAATATTTCCTTATTTTGGAAATCTTGTAAGCACCACAATTAGGAGCGGAGCTAGATAAGAGGCAACGGGGGTCAATGGAATCGCCTTCATCACAAAATTAAACCGTTCAAGTAGGAAAAAAATATTTTTTTATTATATATAAATTATTGAATCTACTTAAAATAATATAAGATTTGAGTATTAAGGACAAAAGGGATTCAAAAGTTGATTTAAGCCACAAGTTTTGATCCTAGTTGTGGCATTCTAGTATTTTTTTTTTCCTCCTCAAATCCTCTTATATGAATTCCTTATTCTGTCACTAACCATAATCAAATAAAAAAGGAAGAAAACACCATAAATTTATTAGCCATATAAAATGTAATTAATGTAGCAATAATTTGATCAGAAATCATATGAATTTTTTGGAATATTGAACTCGGACAAGTTCAAACGAAATGAAATAGACAACAAAAAAAATTCATAACGTTAATCCCAACTTGCTTAGAATTGAGGTGTATATCATTATTTGTTGTTATTGCCATCAAATGATAGTCTCACATTATATGAGTTAAAACTTAAATGTAGTAGACTTTCAAGCTATTAATTGGTAGGATAGGTAACTCGATCCAACATTAACGAATTTGAGTCGCATTAGACCAATTTCGGTCAGAGGGGACGCCTTAATGGGAAATGGCCCCATCATCATTCATCGCCAACTTAGTGGAGCTGTTTTTCTCAGAGTTCGTGCAACCATATTTTTATTTACTAGAATTGAACAACCACAAGTCGGCAACATCAAATCAATTCAGTATTCAAGAGGTTTCATTGCGTTATAGAAACATTTGATGTACATGCATTGAACAGTGCCGCTGTGCAAATTCAATGGCCTTAGCCCCCCAACGACCTCTTTTGTCCGCAACCTTCAAAAGTCACCGAGTGGTCATGTGAGGGGTGGGGGGTGGGTTATGTTTCATCCCTTTCACTACGTTCTGTCACTTTCTCAACATTTTCTAGAACTAACACCCATGGCTCCACTACAACTAGATTCTTATAATCCACTCCTATTCCAGTAGTATGCTCAAAATTCCCAAGCTGGCCACTCCGTGGGCATGACAATGACCCCCTAAGCAAACAGAGCAATCAAGTTCACAACTGACTAATAGAACTATGTCTACCTTGTCCGCGCTAAATTTCTAACCATCCTCGTCAAAACATTCTTACGACGACACACCCAAGAGTGGCCTAGTAATCACTGAAGTGGGTGAAAAGTGAAAACCATGGAAAATCAAGATTCAAATCCTATCAGAAACAAAGAACACTATGTAATTTCTTCCCATAAGCCCAAACCTTTGTAGGTAGAGTTACCCAATAGGCAAGGGCCCTAAAACAAATTCAAATGTGTGCACAAAACCAAATATAGAAGGCAAAACAAATACGAATTTAACTTCAACAAAGATGTGTTGATTAGAACCCCATCCAATGTGAGACGAATTGGGAAGATCGGGGTGAATATTAGCAAAAGAAGTGAGAAAGATTTCATTCGAGTTTGTTTAGCGTGATGATCGAGTACTATGAATGCAAAGCTCCAACTTCCAGGTGCAACAAAAGGTCAAAAGTATCTCACGATATCCTGCCCCTCAGCATGGCTTCTGCTTTCCTTACCTGGTTCACAGGCCCAATGATAAAAACCTGATCACAAAGGGAAAATTAATCTTATGCATATCAAATCAACCCCCCTCAACCCATTAAAATAAAAACAATCTATCATTCTAGTTAGCTTGCACTTTTAATATATCATAGAGTTAAGGGTCAAAAACATATCTCAAGTATCACTTTTTTTGTGTGTTTTCTACCTGAACTATTAGGCGTGAGAGTTTCCTACCTAAACTATCACCAACTAGTTAGTAAAACACCTCAGCTATCAGGTAGGAAAAGTGAACAACTAATAATTGAGGTGTGTTTTGCTAACTAGTTGGTGATAGGGAACTCTCACGCCTGATAGTTCAGTTAAGAAACTAAAAAAAAAGTGATACTTGAGGTGTGTTTTTTACCATTATCTCTATATCATATTACTCAACTTCTTAGTTTCCCAGTCTAACATTAACGTGCTAAAATGTAATTCTCAAGCTGGCAGGAATTTTAACCGGTGCAAATAATTACTGTGGAATCCTTTTCAAATAAAATATTTTGGAAGGCAAAATTGGGACTCATCTGGAACTCGCCTTGGAGAGAGGCAAAAAAACATTGGGCCAGAAGTGGGAGGCTCTTGTCTCACGAGACTTGGCCTTAAGAACCCAGACATACACTATGAACGAGCCCAACACCCAATGCGGGCTCATCCCCACAGTTTCTCTGCAATTAGGCCTCAAGCACCCAGACATGAGCAATGAACGAGCCCAACACCCAATGCGGCTCATCCAACAGTTTCTCTGCAATTAGGTGTAATTAGCCTAGACCGTCAAATTTCTTAACTAATACTTGACTCTTCTAAAGTTCTTTTCATTGATCACAAATCGAAAGTTCGAGAATATTGTAACTCAAAATTGGGTCTAATATACATATTCTCCGACTAAGAACACCATAAGAGTGAGTTTAGATGGAAACTTTTGTCTGAGAAAATTCTGTCTTCATTTTTGCTAGGTTTTCACTCTTCAGTTCTCTATATTTTCATCTTCAAATCTTGTTTCTCTACTCTAACCCCGTTGGTAAATGATCGTCATATTGTCCTTCTGAGATATGGAGCTCGTTTATTTAATAGTCAAGTCTTGGCGATTAACAGATGCAAATATTTCTAGTCAAAGTTTACTTTTTTTTAGTGATGAATTACAGTATTGAGTAGTTCCTTGATTTATTAACTTGGTGGAAGCACAACGTTATGGAGTTGTATCATGCAATTGTGAATTATTTCTATAAAGCTAAAAGTCATTTTTTTTATTTGTCTAAAATTTGGTTGCATCTAAAACCAAAAATTCAAAGTTGACAATAGTCTGTTTTTTTATAATCGTGGGGCCAGCTTGCACCTTGACTAATTCCATGGGGTATTTGGGTTTTGAATCTGAAACACTCATGGTTCTCAACCCACTTCATTGACCACTAGGTCACACCCTTGAGTGCTAATGCATAGTACTCTTCAAAGAGAACTTTAAATTATAGTACTACACATATTTCTAGATTCATTTATATAATGTTTGGGGTGTTTAGGATAGTCTTGTTGCTTCATATCTCATTGTTGTATTAGTCATAGTAATGTTCGCATTTTTAGTATATATATCAAATATTCTCAACATTTAATTTCATCTTTAAATTTTATGATTCATATTTATTCTATTTAATACTCACTATTTTTGTTAATTTATAAATTAGCAGAATTTATAGATTCATGGACATGAAGCTTACGCTCCATCTCTGCTAGGTAAAACGCAGTCTAACAACCCCACCTACACTGATCACATAGACCAATGGACTCTTTGCCTAGCCACCAGAACCAATGGAAATTATTTTGCAAAGGTAATAAATGTAATGATATTGCTAAAAGGTAGAGAAAGTTGATGAATTTAATGGAAAGGTCGATGTGATGCCGACCAACTTCCTCTGTAGCAATGTATGTGGGGAGGATAAGTACACCAGAACCAAAGTGCTAGTTTTGAACTGTAAACTTGTAATTGTAAATGCATTAGCCTAGAAAACAGAGATGACATGAAAGGAAAAAGTACGCCGTGTATCCCATCCTGATATTACCAACAATCTACTTAATAATTTAAAAGTAAAGAGCTACTCTCACTGTCTCA
Organism: Anisodus acutangulus; assembly: GCA_029783415.1. Lineage (NCBI taxonomy): Eukaryota > Viridiplantae > Streptophyta > Magnoliopsida > Solanales > Solanaceae > Anisodus > Anisodus acutangulus. The sequence continues at coordinate 2,125,854 of CM056506.1, read as the reverse complement.
ATTTATGTGACATATTTTCTTTTAGTCTGCCCCAAAAAGAATAATACTTTTTCAGATTTAGAAACAATTTAGCTTGAAAATCCCATTTACACATAAATGTGTTTTTTTTATGAAGTAAATGTATATGGCTTGTTTTTAACATGTTTCAAAAGTATTTCTTTTTTCTTAAATTTCATGTCCAATTAGACCACCACATAAATTCAAAGGGAGTACATGTTTATATTTACCTTGTTTGGCGCTCCCTTCGATCCACCGATTATGATTTCTGCCCTGCAAAATGTTTCATATTAGGACCCACTAATAGTATGTTTGGCCAAGCTTTCCAAAATTTGCTTAGTTTGAAAAGTGCTTCTACAAAAGTATTTTTGGGGTAGTAATAGTTCGTATTTGGCTAATCAATTTGAAAATCACTTTTGTCAATATTAGGAGAAGCAATTTGTGCTTGGCCAAGGTTCAAAAAGCGCTTCTAGGAAAAGCTACCGCTACTACTCAAAAACACTTATTTTTTCATAAAAGCTTAGCCATACACTTTAATTCTCTAAAATAAGTACTTTTTGAAAAATAAGTACGTTTAGCTTCCCAAAAGCTTGGTCAAACAAGCTATTTACTAGCAAACAAGAATGATGAAAGGGAGAGACTATTACTTGCATGATTCTTTGATCGACAAAATTGAGGACCCTCTTCTACCAATAACACATCCCATTTTCCCGGGTGGGACATCAAGTACTGACAAAATCTCCTCTTCCAAAGTATCTCTTTCCACATTGAGGAACCCTGATAGGATGAATCATATTTTAGCATAAATGCACTAACATTTTCTTGGATAAGAACATCTAGAAATTTGATAAGATACAGACTTTCACAAATTAAATTTTCAAAATCATGTACTCCCTCCGTTTCAAAATGTTTTTCTGGTTTGGACTTGGCACAAAGTTTAAGAAAGTAAAGAAGATTTTTGAATCTTGTGGTCTTAAAATAAAGATGTGTAAAATGTACCAAAATGTCCATAAATCTTGTGGTCTTAAACATGCCGTGTGGAAAGTTGAAATTAAAGAATTGCCAAAAAAGGAAAGAGACCTTTTTTAAACAGACTAAAAAAGAAAGTAAGACAAACATTTTGAAATGGAGGGAGTACTATTTTAAATTGATATCTCCAAATTAGGCTATGTCAGCCAACCTTCCACCTACATGAATCACGTCTATTGCAAAGAAATTCCATTTGGCACTTAGGGGATGGGGCAAAGAAGTTTTATTTGGTGCGATGGGAGACTGTGACATCTCCTAAACGGTGGGGAGGTCTTGGGATCAAAGATTTGAAGGTCTTCAACAAAGTTCTGTTGGGTAAATAGTTGTGGAGATTCGGGATGGAGGTACAAGCTTTGTGGAGAAGGGTGATAGTAGATAAATATGGGGTGATGGAAGGAGGGTGGAGAACGAATGATGTCACTATGTTGTTTGGGTGTGGAGTGTGGAGGAATATTATGAAGGGGTGGGAAGATTTGTATGGCAACATTTCTTTTAGAGTTAGAGATGGGTGTAGGGAAAAAATTTTGGGCCATACGTGGTGTGGGAACTGTGTTAAAGGATGAGTTTCCGTGTATGTATAGGGTCCCATGCCAAAGGGACTTCTTGGTTCAACAATTCAAGGGAAATCTTGGGAAAGAGTCGTTTCAAGATTTGAGTTTCAGGATGGATTTTCAAAATTGGGTGATGAATGAGTTTCAAAGATTGCTTGCTTTACTTCATAAGCATAGTGAGCCAACTGATAGACCCAAGTTGGGGGTTGGGGAATAACAAAGCTTTATCTGTGAAATCCTTTTATTAAAAGTTGTTGGTTAGGGTGGAGGATGCTTCTCCGTGGAACTCGATTTGGAACCCCATGGTGCCAAGGAAGGTGTGTTTTTCACATGGTTAGCTACTAGAGGATTTTGACAGCGGAAAAACTTTGGAAACGTAAAGTTGTTTGCATTAGTTGGTGTCACCTATGTAAGGAAGAAGGGGAGAATGTGAATCATCTTTTGTTATACTGTAGTCTAGCCACGAGATTATGGAGGACGGTAAAGGAGTTGACGTTCAGTTGAAAGAGCGGTAGAAGGAAAAGAAGGCGGAAGGCTTGGAGGGAGAGAAATAGGAGAGCTTTTGAAGGGATGGAGATAGATTTTGCTCAATTGAGGAGTAGTCTTTGATCCCTTATTTTCTTTTGGTGCACCCATGTAGTCCCTGTATGTATAGAAGATTGGGTGTCTTTTGTGGAGAACCATATTTGTAGGTTTCTCAATTTTTGGTATACTCCTTGTATACGACCAAGTTCGCCTTTTATTAATGAAATCTTATTTATCTGATCAGAAAAATGAATCACATCTAACACTTCTTGTGTTATACTTTTGAGGGGGCAGCTTAATTTTCTACTAACTTATTGGTGATCAAACCCGGCAAAAGTCAGGACAATGCTCCAAGGACTTAGTGTAGTAATTAAGGATAAGAAACTTCTCCAGTTATATAAAGAGTATTCATACAAAACAACATATTTTTTCTGGTACCACTATATGCACTCATGGCCTTGGTGGAGAGCTCGAGATCACCTGGAATTGAAGGGATTGCTGGCCAATCAGCATATTCGTTGTCACTTATGCAAAAACACCGACAACAAAGTGAACCACGAACTGCAAGTCTCCACAATGATTGTTCACTCAATTTCTCCATCATCTTATGGAATATGTATGGAAGAAATCGAACATCGTCAGCAGCTGCACGGATCATCAGCTCAGATAATGGTCTGTAAGTCCAAAACTGAGGATCCTGTAGAAAAGGAACTAGGCAATATGATTCTAGAAGGTACATAAAGCCATGACACGGTGCGGAAAAGGGTTTATGTAAGCATGGAAAGAAGCTCAACATAGTTAATATCTAAGACTAAAATGAATTATGTGAAAATTTTCGATCCTGTATAAGGTGTTTGGATTGGCTTTTAAAAAGTGGCTTATAAGCTAAAAGCTAAAAGCCATAAGTTGGTCCTACCCAACTTTTGGCTTATTTTTTGTACCTTTTTAGCCTAAAAATAAGTCCTTAAAAGCACTTTTTATGTCACCCAAACACCTCAAAAAATAGAAAAGAGCTTAAAAGCCAAAAGGCACTTAAAATAAGCCAATCCAAACACCCTCTAACTGTGACATAAGCTTTTTGGGCTAGCATGCTATCAAAATGAAAGACCATTTACTTGTGATCGACAACAATTTTGAAGAGTCGGGAGGTTTCGGGTTCAAATTCCAGTAGGCAAGAAAATACTAGGTGATTTCTGTCAATCTGCCCAAGCCTTGGTGGGCAGAGTTACTCGGTACCTGTAAGAAGGTAGGTAGCCGGTGGAATAGTCGAGGTGTGCACAAGCCGGCCCAGATACCATCGTAATAGAAAAAACTATTTTGAAGAGCACATAGTTAAGGGGAGCAATAGATAAAGAAAATCTTGTTCCACATGGAAGGCATGTCAACAGAATAGAGAAATTGGTAAAACGGAATCCAACCTCTCTCAGAAGGGAACGAACTTCCTTTTTCTCAACGTATGAAATACCTGCAATCACATAAAAGAAATACAAAGAAAAAGGAAAGCCTATTAGCAACTTAATCTCTCCATGAACATCTATTTTACAACCGACTAGAGAAATTTTCCATAGCAAGCTTTTTCTAGTCATGATCATCATTAAAGTTCATTGCATGCGCTAGGTCTTTATGAGCAAAAACAAAAGTCAGAGAGGGGAGGCGGTTAGAGCTACAAGTTCCACTGGAAGTGCAAAATATATTTGAGGTTATATTGTCAGTATCAAAAAGAGTTCTTGCTGTACAGTATAGAATTTTTTCCTCAATTGTGTTCTTTTTTCACATTTGAAGTTATGAAATTGCCAGAAAAAATGATTTCCTTCAGAAGGAGTTTCTGCATTTAACCACTCAACATTCATATACTTGGTGCAGTCACCACATGGGAAAAGATAAATAGAAGCTGAACAGGGACATAGTACCACAATAGCGTGGATCTGCAAGAAGGCGCACAAAAGAGATATGGCCATCAAGTGCGCTCTTCTTCCCCAACTGTTCCTCTATCAGATAATGTGCTATCTGTACAACATAGAAAGATATAAAAGAAGCTTTGTTTTGCTGTTGGAAGTAAGTTAATGTTCATGAGTGTTTTGCATTAAATAAACCATATCTAGAATAAAGAATCAGTGGGAAATGATTCATTTAATCATCCAAGATAGATTTTTACTACATGGTGGAAGAAGTTATCATCATAGGCAGCAACTAAAAAGAAAAGCATCTGATGCCAGATCATCATATAAAGGTCCAAAAAAATAAGATTTCATTATTTGAGCATCTTCTAAAATTAGATACCATCTCCAATCAGTTAGAGGTCACAAGAGGTGGTGCCTGAAATTTAACAAAATATAGCGAGAATACTCACTAGCAGGGCCAGTGTAGGAATCAAAACTATCATGGCTGGGGAATCAGCACAATCCAGATGAACAATAATAAGAAAGATATCCTACATATGAGGTGGTAGAAAGGAAAACATTCAATGTGTATTCAAAGGGCCGGGTTAAGCAGTAGGATCGTAACGTGTGAATCACTTATTACCTTTGTTAAAAGGTATTTCACGGGATAACAGGAGAATCTAGTAGTCAAGTAGCTCAAAAGAAAGTATCACACGCTAACCTGGGTATCCATAACATTTTGCAACTTGATATGAAACTGATAGTATAATGCCTGAAAAAGAAAGAGGAAAGAAAATGACAAAATTGATACAAGAGGAAAGGAGAAATAAGAGGAGGCTAAAAGAAGTTCTATAAGACCTCGCTGTCCCGTTTGCAGTCGTGAATAATTTTTGTGACATAAATAGACTCAAGAGCAGGCTTACAGGCATTAATCAACTTTTTCCCACCACGAATTGCATCAACCAAGTAAATAGCATCCGGAAAAGCAAGCTGTTAATTTAAATGAGGAAAGGGCCAATCAGAAGGTGAATAATATGGTCAAGCTCCACTCAAATTTCTATCATAAAACCTATAAACTAGTGAAACTAAGCATGGAATCGCGTAACCAACGAAAAGAAAGTCAATTTACACCTTCCAATTGTTACAATAAAATATTGGACGATGCAGAAAAAATGAGCTTTAACCAATGGCCGAACTTGGGTTGACAGGTGGGTTGAGTACAAGCCTTGACATATCGAACCCGAGCACTAAATCAATTGATTTCGAAAAAGGCAGGTATTTGATTTGGATGCACAAAGTCTAAAAGATTACAGCTATGGTTTTTACATATTCTCCTTGTCAGACAAGGGAAGTTTAGGAGATAACTTTCTGAATTTCTGCAACTTATTCAAACTTATTCTTCACAAAGTTTACCAATGGATTTTTTGCGTTGCAAGAAAACATATATTCAAGTAAAGCTACACATAATAGACTTACAAAGCTACTATCGAATAACGTCAAAATATTTCCAATCAAATGAGACACGAAATTGGTATCTACTCGGAACATGTGAGAACTGAAAAAAACCTGGACAATACAGAGAGTTCCATATCTACAGAGATCAACACCCTCGCAGTCAAGTCCAACAACCAACTCATTTTTTGGGGAAGGGTAGAGAAATGTGGCTGGAAGTTGAGATTCATGGCTGACGATATAAATGGGGACTGGTTTTAGAACTACGTCATGGTCAGCACGCCTACCACCTGCTCAAATGCATAATAAGTGATAAAAATAGACTTGTAATTATCACTATCCAAAAAACACTAATAACAAGAATCCGAGCCGTAAAAAAGGAAAAAAGAATATTATGATTATCAGGGGAAAAACACATAGTCAGTGGACTTATAGCAAGATACTCCCTCCGATCTATTTTAGTTGTCGTGCTTACTAAAATAACTGGTCCAAAATAGTTGTCAATTACAAAATCAAGATGTAATTAATTAGTATTAGTTTCCACTTTAATCCTTAATCAATCAGTGTGGAGAGAGATCAATGTGGTGAAAAAGAAGGTATGGTATTAAATTGAGACTAAAGAATAAATAAGGATAATTTAGTCAAATTAAACTTTCAGTTAATAACTTCTTAAAGAGCGTGCAAAAGAAAAACATGACAAGTAAAATTAAATCGGAGGGAGTAGCAATTACTGATTATGGTATGCAAGGGATAAATCATGGAAGCATATAACAACAAAAGCTAGAACCCTAGACTCGAAACTGTTACCCTAGAAACTTGAAGAGTGTTGACTGTGATTTAGGAAGAACAAAATATAAAATGGAAATTAACGATCATTACAGTAAACATATAAAGGGCAACGAACTGATGTCCATCCATCCACTAGACCAATAAATCCAAAAAAAAAAGCCCTAATTACTTCCCAAAAACTGATAGGCCAATAATTTTTGCTAAGGTAACAACATCATCATCGGAGTAAAATTAACAAACCACCTGAATTGGAAGATGGAAGGGGAATGTAAGTCTGGTGAGGACTAGCTGCTAAAGCCATATGATTGAATTTTATTTCAACATCAAACCTTACACATTCATGTCCATAACTACTGCTATTATTCAATGGATACAAGAAAAATGAAGCACTAAAAAGACCCTAAATACCTTCAGAATGAGTAATGTTTTTTTCCCGTACTATTTTCAGGTGGAGCGATTTGCGTGCTATGCAGTGTTCCGGATAGTTGCGTCTGTTTATATGAAAATGCAATTCAATTTTTTTTTTTCAAAAAATGGACGGGACTTATTTTAATGGTGTAAATGGAGTTACCAAATTGATAAATAATAATTTAATGTAATTAGTGGCATAAAGTTACTTTTCTTTTTTAAAGTTATATTACTTTTAGTAAAAAAGGATCAAATTTGCGCTGAGCTAACTTTGTGAATTGGTTTATATTTTGCCTCCATTAATCGTTGGAATCATCATATGAGACTTCTTGTTAAAATACAATATACTTTTTATTATAATAATAAATAGATAAATTTATTTTTAAATACGTGAAATTATATAAACTTATCAGAACATTAAAGAATCGGATAACTATCGATTGAAGCACCACTATCTTCTTTGACAGTCAAAATAATAACTGATTTTTTATCCCTCAAACTCTCGGTTGTTAAAATATTAGTCAAATTTCTAAACAATGGATATTAGACTTAACTCAATCCCAAAAATCAGCTTGTAGGATGAGAATTGTCAAATTTCATATAAGAAGTCTGTTCTCATTCCGTTTTCGATGTGGTACTCTTAACAAACTTATCCGCCCTTCTTGCAGTTAAAAACTAAAAAAATCATGAACTAATTTCTTTTAAATTTAGTGAGACATAAAAGATAATAAATTTATATCGTCAAAATATACAACAACAACAACAACAATAACATACCCAGTGAAATTCTACAACATGGAGTCTGTGGAGGGTAGAGTGTACGCCGACCTTATCTCTACCTTGGTAAGTAGAGCGAATGTTTTCGAGAGAACCTCGGCTCAAGACAAAGCACAAGAACAGGTAAAGTAAGACAAACAAAGCGACTAAGTCATGATAACGAATTTTGAAATAGAAGCAATAACTAATGCAGATAAATAAGACAAACAAAATACACATAGCAACATAAATCAAATGACATGGGATTATAAAGCAATACTATACCTACTAGTATGATAGGCTAAGCGAGCCTACAATAATAACACTACAACTATCCGTTTGTAAGCGTAAGTAGGACTACGCTAGACTACCTATTACGCTTCAACCCTAATCTGTGTCCTCCATAACCCCCTATCTAAGGTCATATCCTCAGTGAGTTGCACATGTGTCATATTATGTCTAATCACATCTCCCCAATACTTCTTTGGCCTACATTTACCCCTCATGTACCCGTCCATAGTCAATCTCTCACACCTCCGCACTAATGCATTTATGTCTCTTCTCTGCACGTGTCTGAACCATCTCAACCCCTCATGTACTCGTCCATAGCCAACCTCTGCACGTATACTTTACACACTTTTAATAATTACACCCAAAAGAACGAATCTTTTACGTTTTGTTTACAATAGTCCAATCTTTAAACTAGAAGGAAAAAGATTCAATATCTGATTTTAGAGTGTAGGGAATATAAGTTTTTAATGAAAACACTTTCATATTCCCAGCATTGCTTTACACACTTTTATTCAGATATTAACTAAACATATTATTGATAAGGAAGGATTAACTTAGACATTTTGGATTCTGGCCCACTTCAGTTAGACTGAGTGTCCATATCCTCCTTACTATAATTCAGATCCTTTGTCTGGACAGATATAGGCCTTTGGCTACGTGATAGAACATCATCTCCAGCCTTCTCTTCTTGTCCCAGTTGACATCTTCAACCTCTCGTGGGCGATTGTTTCCACCACCCTCGGGAGCGGTGACACCAACTCGTCCTAGATTTTTAGCCATACTATCATGACTATCAACAGTATCTTGAAGCTCAGCATCAGATCCAGAGATCCCACCCTTGACATAAACAGATTTGTAACTGTTGTCAAAGAGAGAATCAAAACTAGGACTAGATTTGAAAGCACGGTTGTTGACAGAGACAATGTTTGAATTGTTAATAGAACTGTCAACAAAATTGTTTTCAAGAAGAAACCCACATCCAGATTTGGTCACACACTTGTCGACCAACATCTTTCGAACACTAATACAATCTTGTCTTAAAATTGTTGGATATGTAAAGCACGTACGAGAATAGTAAATAATTATTACAGTGATCGAAATGATAAACAACAAATAGGACAACAACAAGTTGTCAATATCTTGATCTTGAATTGAAACTTCAAATATGGAACTTGTATTAGGAAATACAAGAACATGAACTGATACACTTGTGACTTGTAGATCCGCTGAGAATACGAACGGCTAGAGTCCTTTGTCTGTTAAGTTAACACCTGAAACACTTAGCAACCAATTAGATAATCACAACAACACCGGCTGAGTCGAGAGATGGTTCTCTGTCTTTAAGACAAGATTGCCCCCGTATATAGGCTTTACGGAAGTGTGGACAATAATCTCCCAAGATGAAACAACAAACTATCAAGTGTGCAAAGCCTACACAAATGATCTCAGCGAAGAACACGAATATGAAGATTGATAAGAGAAGGATTGATATTAGAAAAATCTGATCTCTTTGTGGTGTTGTTAACTTGTTTTTCTGTTCATTGTCATCTATAGAATTGAGCCAAAGGCCTCAATTTACAGGTGTGCAATATGACATTTCAAATGCCCCATAATGACATTCAATTGTCATGTAATAGATGACATTTAACCCCCCAAGTAATGCAACAACATAATGGTCAAAGTAATGACCATTATTGAGTGGATTCAATGCCTTTGAAACCACCTCAACAACCAAACCTTTGGGATTCCGTCGAGCAAACACTGCCTGGGAAGCGCCGCGGCTCCAAAATGCAAAACGTGGAATTAGCGCCGCGGCTTAGCTAGGGGCCGCGACTCAGCTAGGGGCCGCCGCGACTCTAATTGGCCAGAAGGCTCACTGCCGACCAAGCGTCGCGACCCTTCTCGGCTCCGTGGTTCGACCCATACCATCTTACACCTCGTACAATCCTTCCTTCGTTTACCAGCGTGGAACACTTGTCATTTAGTAAATAACCATCCATTATTCTATGTCTCAAACATTTCACTTACGTACAAATATCTCTTCCATTAACGAAATTTACGATATTTAGCACTAAGATTGCACGTGTGCGGAAATGATATTTCCGACGTGCGGGGCCCAACTGTTCGAGTCATAAATAATGGGATAAACTTAATTCCACATTAATAAATTTCCAACATTATGTATAATGCCTTTTTCCTTTTCATTATTGGAAAGGCTTTTGGAATTAATAAACAAAATTCACTTAATATCAAAGTCCTTGATACTAAAAAAAAGTTATATATATATATATATATATATATATATATATATATATATATATATATATAGCTATGTTACGCAGAGTTCAAATACGGGAAGAATTTATATAAGGTATAATTTTGATTGTGTTTAAAGTAGTACATATTATGATTTCCTACATAGTACAAATAGTAAATAGAAGATTTTATGAGCAAACGTAACCTTCAGTTACAAAAAAATAAAAGGGTTTTCTGCTTAGAATGGAGTGACTGGAGTCAAGATGGCGGAAATAGTTGATGTTAAGGACAGAATAACAGAGTTGCCTGAGCACATAATTTATCATATCATACGCCAGGTTAGCCGATGCAGCTCGAACTATCGTCTTGGACTTTGCGGCCTGATCTGATGATCAATCAGAGCAGCCACAACAGTTTCAGGTCCCTCGAGCCATATGTCAAGGAAAAAATACGCATTGATTCATTCTGCCTCCGTCAGCTTCTTCATCCGGAATTGGCTTCACATTTAGATCGGTGGATCGACATGGCAATTTTGAGCATAATGCCAGAAAACTAGAAATTAACACGAGATTTTATCCGCTGTACTATAACGTTCCTGATATAGATATACAGCTAAAGCGCTGACCAAATTGTGGCTAGGGAGGTGCAACTTTGAAATTCATAATAGTGCCACCAGCAACAAATTGCACATTCCCCTTCATCAAGGATCTAAGATTAGATTGTTGCAAGGGAATACATAATTTGCATGTTTTTGGCCTAGTAAATCTAGAGAATTTAGAGGTATCGGAGTGTGATGGACTCGAGAAACTGGAAGTCAAGGCTCCAAATCTCCGAAAATTTGTATATGTCAGGGTGCCATTGTACAAGAACCAGAAGAAACGTGAGGTGGAATTGTTTCCTTGAAAAATTGAGATTTTAGATGGTTATAAGACTCTAGAAACTCTGAAATTGGAAGCTACTACCATGACGGATCAGCAGTTTCAACATCAATTCTCTAAGTTCTCAGCCCTTACAGAATTGGAACTAAGAAGATGTTATACAATGAAAAATATAGTATTTTCGAGTGAAAAACTAAGTAGATTCATCTTATCACATTGGATGAATCTGGAATAAGTCAAGATGCTGGCTCCGAATCTGATGGAATTCGATTTTGTGGGTTATAAAATGCCATTCTCAACTATGGATCCTTCTAGCCTAGAAGAAGCCGAACTTTGATTTTACCTGCAACCTCCTGCATCAAAATCTTACTTTGGAGATACAGATACAAGTTGGTACAATAATCTTCGGGACTTTGTTCAGAAATTCAACTATTCTAAGGGCCTGATATTAATTATCCATAGCGAGAAGGTACTATTATTTTTCCTCCTTTCTGTATACGGTTTAGATTGCTTTGTTTTACATTGATACAACTTGGTTTCTTCATGGAATGGCAGAATAAAAGCATCCTCATTTATGAAGATGCACGAGAAATTCTGGTTCCGCCAAGTCGAGAACTCCAACTACTCACTATGAAACCTCGGGCACATCTTGAATCACTCGTAGATGATCTAATGTCCTGCAGACCCGACATAATATCCATAGTCCCGTGTATTTGAAGGTTTTTGTTGGGTTGTTGTCGCATTGGATATTGAAAATTTGTTTCAAACCCAACAAACGTAGAACTGTTGGCTCTATGACATAAATATACTTTCAAAAGAAACCTCCAATTTGTATACGTGGCTGAAATCCACGTCCCTAATTGAGAAAATTACCACTTTTATGTTCAAATCAGAGGAAAATGTGCAGCCCCTATTAGATCTCTAATTTTTATTTTAAAACCTGGAGTAATAACAACATGCATTAGAAGTCTTATTTTCACTTTGCTCTAAACTTGTGTTCACGTATGTAAACCTCATATATTTGGAACTAACCAAATTTTTCTTTCTGTACGTTTGTATGAAATTAGTGCATGTTTGAAGTGGTTGAAAGTAATCAACATAGTTTTAATTTAAGGGAGCAAATCGAGCACGAGTTAGGGGTGACAAAATCATAAACTGCCCAATACCATTAATGGGTTAGACATGAAATATTTTTTTGCCAGAGCCCAACTTAACCCATGACAAACTGACCAAACGTAACCCATGAAACTTGTTTGCTGAATCATCGGCCCCTTTTATCCTTTATTAGTTATAATGGTTCTGAAGAAGAAACTGCACGACTTGTTCTTTATATTGGTTGGTCTTTCAGATTTGCCCTTCAAATGGAGTGGTCTTTAATTTTTGTTACTTAGCAATCGAACTTATGCTTAGTGGGGAACAAATACTTTTAGAGTGCGAGGCATGAATTGTGGAATATTATGATGCGAGAAAGGTCAGCACAAAGAGTGTCGGATTCCTTAAAAAATGTATGCCCCAATTTTTTATGTTTAGAAATTAAGAGTAGAAGTCCCTAATTATTTTTATGTTTTATTGTAGAAATTCAGAGCCTAGTTTTTTTCACAATGTAAAATATGATAATGTTCATGTTCCAATGTATTTTCTTATGCTAGTTATTCAGAAGTGATTATATCCAATTGTTTCCAAGACTGCCTTCTTTATTTTCTTAACTGGTAAGTCTACTAACATGCCCTAAATTATTGTGTGTGTATTGAATTTATTCTTTTGATACATATCAGACCATTAACAAACACTTAAATTTGAAGAAGACTTAAAAACCCAAAACACCACTCAAAATTAAAAGCACGCATCTTGAACACAAACAAATTCAAATTTCAAATTGAGAAATAAATAGTTAAGAAACGTCATTAACCACTCAAAATCTTGAAAATTTCACTGATAACGAAATAATCCATAGCTTAAAATGCATAATGAAATAATTGTCAATAACGAAGTACTCATACAGTCCACAAAATTATAAATACTTAAAGTTTAAATAAAATTATTCTAAGCTTAATCTTCGGCTAACATCATGGTCAATAAAAGAAGCTTGTGGTCTCTCTGTGGCCATCACGTGCGACACATATCTACGTTTTTACAAATAAGTATATAAGCCTTTGTGCTCATATGACGTTCCAAATTCACCTCCTTTATCATCTGCCATATCTCGTTCTAAAAAATAGGGGGTATAGTTGAAAGTCGGTTAATTGCATGAGCCAAATTATCCATTCCACCTCTCAACATGCCAGCCATGTCGTCAAGATGATCATGTTTATTCATTCATGATTCCAGGGAGCCTCACTTCACATCTCTTAACGTATCATTCGGTATGTTATAGGTACTCTTGACTATGAATTACATCTTTATCCATTTGCATTGACCAGGCTGATATCATAGACGGACGCATATTGGGGCAGTTGTCCAGACACACGTCGATCTACTTCCGGCTATTGTGTATTTTTGGGTGATAACCTCATCTCATGGTCTGCAAAACGGCAAACCACACTTTCCTGTTCGAGTGCATAAGCAGAATATAGAGGCGTTGCGCACGTTGTTGGCTCAGAAACTTCCTTCGAGTGCTTCATTGTCCCTTACGTAAGGCATCTCTTGTCTGTTGTGATAACATATCTGTTGTTTACTTGTCTCATAACCCGGTTCAGCATCAACGAACCAAACATATTAAAATGAATATTCATTTTGTTCGTGAGAAGGTTGTCATGTGCCATGTTCGGGTGTTATATATTCTCTCTTCCTATCAGTACGCAGATATATTCACTAAGGGACTTCCTCGGCAGCTGTTCTTTGACTTCAGATCCAGTCTCAACGTACGGCCTCGTCCCGCTCCGACTGAGGGGGTGTGATAGAGAATACATTAATATTCTCCATATATTCTTTAATTAATATTCTAGTGTAATTATGGATCCTTCTTTAATTAGGTTTAGAGTTCCTTCTCCAATTAGGTTTAGAGATCCTTTTTCAATTAGGTTTTGTAATTGTAAACACACATATATATTGCATTAATGAGAAGCCTCCGATAAAGGAGAATTACACTATTCTACATGTTATTAGAGTCAGACTCATTCTAATTCTATGTTCATCGATGTTGGATCCCCAAATCATGCCATCCACGCTCCAGTTAAGGGGGTCTAGGCGTGCAGAGGAGTGTTAAGAGTCTCACATCGAAAATGGAATGGGAACATGGACTCCTTATATGGACTTGGACAATCCTCACCCTACAAGCTTGCTTTTGGGGTTGAGTTAGGCCCAATATCCATTCTTTACAATTTGGAATAATGTTCATGTTTGTATGTACTTAATACAACTTCAAAAATGAAAAATGGGTTTGGATAACAGTGAAAACAAGTTAAAAGTTATTCTCCAAATTTCAAATACAACTTCTAATTGGATTGAAATTTTCATGATGAAACACTGATTTTCAAACAGAAAGTGAAAATTATTCCAAAAAAAATGAATAATTTTTATGATCAAACGGATTAACTATAGTGTTGATAAATTTAGTCAAAGTAGATTTTGTAATGTAAGAGAAGAAGCTCGACTTGCAATAACAACATATTCATACCTAGTGTAATCCCACATATGAAGTCTGGGAATGATAGAATATACGCAGACTTCACGCCTACCTCAAAAGGTAGAATGGTTATTCTTGAAAGACCCTCGAGAAGCTCGACTTGCAACGTGGAGTTCAATTTTAGAGATTGCGACCTGTTGTGATAATCTCTCAATACAACTAACTAAACATATTAATTAAAGGAGATAAACATAATTTATGTGATTAACTTATAACTACCTAATCGATAAATGAAAACACACACAATATATTATTATTTTTCAAAATTAGAACCGAAAGTTTCTAATTGGAACATTTTATTAGGAATTGAGGTGTTCAATTTAGGGCTGGCCAGTGGGCCGGGACGGCCCGACCCCGACCCGACCCCTTCCCGAGCCCGCCACGACCCCGCCAAAAAATAAATAAATAACGGGGGCGGGACTCGAACTCGGGACGGGACGATGTCTCGTCCCGCGAGACCCGAGCCTGCCCCAGGCCCGCTTGACCCGACCCCGCCCCGACCCCGTCCCGACCCCGACCCCGCCCTTTTCCCCCCTTTGCAAAAATGGCTGTTGCACCAACGACCATTTTAGATTATGGCCGTTGGCCAACGGCCATTTTAGGCCCCCCCAACCCCCTACCCCTTAATATTTATTTTTAACCCATAAGTTATTATATTTACACTTTAACCCAATTTTCCAACTATAAATAACTCATTTTCTCTTCATCTTTCTCACAAATCTTCCTACAATCTCTCTAATTTCTCAATATCTCTCTCTACAAGTCTACATTGTTTGCTAAATATTCAATTTTATTTATTCATTTGGGAATTGGGAGTGAAGTTGGCAACTAGCTTGAGGATCTTCCATCGAGCAAAGTTTCAATTTTCAACCTCTCGATTACACGTCGACGTTACGTCGGCGTTTGGTACATTCGTTCCTTCATTAAATTATTATTGTCTGTTTATTTTATTTAGCGCACTTAATTTTATTGTCTTTAATTATTTATTATCATAATTAAAATGGAAAGATTAAAAGGTATGTTTAAGGGTAAGGGTAAGGGTGCTTCTTCTAGTAGAGGCAACTAGGGCAAGGGTACTTCTTCTAGTCATCTTATTCCTACACAGGATGATTTTGTTGATACTCAACATTTTCCTACAATACCATTAGATTTAGACCAGGAGCTATTTTTTGGAACTCAAGAAGACTTTAATTTAGACGATGAGCTAGATGATATACCCACTAATGTTGATGACAACACACCCACTAGTGCACCTTCAACTGAAATAC
This sequence comes from Anisodus acutangulus, assembly GCA_029783415.1. Classification (NCBI taxonomy): domain Eukaryota; kingdom Viridiplantae; phylum Streptophyta; class Magnoliopsida; order Solanales; family Solanaceae; genus Anisodus; species Anisodus acutangulus. The sequence continues at coordinate 2,110,149 of CM056506.1, read as the reverse complement.
CTCCTATTCCCTCTAGTATGAGACGAGGTCCAAAGCGACCATTAAAATCAGATGCATGGACATTTTTTGATAGGGACGTAGAGAATCAAGTAGCCATATGTAAAATTTGTAAAAATGTTTTAAAATTTAAAGCGGAAAAGGTCACGGTGGGGCGGGGGTTTAATTAGACACGTAGTAAGTGCTCATCCGACTAGGTATGCCCAATACCAGGACTTCAAAGCGGGTGCGCAACGCGCGCTCCATCGGGGACAAGGTTCACATACCGACATCGTCTGACCAAGTACAAGGTCAAATTAACCCTATGATGGGGAATTGTAGGCTCTAAATATAATAAACATAGAGATAGGAAGCAATATCAAAATTAGTTCTTTGTGGAGGGTTTGCCTTTTTCATTTTCTTCATCTCCGATTTTATTCATTACATTAGAGATATATATAATCCTCGCTTTTAACGGTTTTCCTAGATCAACTGTTAAGATAGATGTATTTAAATTCGCGCATGAATATCAACAATATTTACGTTTTCATTATATCATTTTAATGGCAAAGTATCTATCACGTCGATATAGGTCGTAGTACTAACGACCATGATTATTTAAGCGTAACTTGTCATTGGATAGATTATAAATGGTCTATGCAAAACGTATTTTAGCGTATAGATATATAGATGATAGGCACACTGATACTTTTATTGCATAAAATATTTATCAAGTGTGCGATTATTACAATTCTTGATAAAATTATGACTATTACATTAGATAACGCTTCTAATAACAATTACGCAATTACAATTTTAAAAAATAGTTTAACTCCATCTTTTTCAGACTATTTTCATATAAAATCGTGTGCCATATATATAACTTAATTGTAAAGGATGGTCTATCACTTTTGAAGACATTCTTAGTAAAATACAATTTGCTATAAACTTTATTTTTAAAAGTAATAAAGTACAACGTAGAAAAGAATATAAAATTTGTCATGATTGTGGACTACCTTATAGAAAAATTCCACAAGAAGTATCCACTAGGTGAAATTCTTTATACGAGCAACTACTTGTTGCTTATGACTATAAATTACCTATAACTTTATTTTTAACTCTCATAATAAAAAGCCGGTGATATGATTTTAGATAGTGATTGGGAAAAAATTTCCGAACTTATTGTATTTTTAGAGAAATTTTTCAAGCAACAAAAGAATTTTCCTGTATATATTATCCTACTATTTCAACTATGTTATTTTATATAACTCTAATATTTTTATTACTTAGTGAATATATGAAAAACCAGCTTATAAGGCTGACTATTAAAAATGTTTCTCAAAATAAAAATATTTTATTCCTATTCCCTCTATTTATATTATTGGTTATGTATTAAATCCTACTATTAAAATAGACGGTACTAAATCACTAATTGAAACTATTTACGATTGTATAGAAGTACTACCACCTCCAAGTCCCAAAAATCTAAATCACCCACCACTTATTGAACAAACTAAAGAAGAAGTGTTGTCTAGCGTAGAACACCAATGCAAAAATATATATAGATTTTATCAACAAGAAAATGCTAGTAACTTACCAGCTTTCATACCATCTTCTTCATCTTCAACACAACCTCACAAAAGACATGCTGTTTCTGCGGCTAGTATTGAAAGCCTCAGAAATAGAATGTCTTGGCATACCTCTACTACTAACCAAATTAGCGAGTTGGATATTTTTGTTTTGCAGGGTTCTGTACCGTATCAAGAAGTTATCAATGAAGATGGACATGAAGACTTGCTGAAATACTGGAGGGGGAATGAGTGTTGACACCCAATTTTGTCCCATCTTTTATGATTTTATTTGCAATTTTTAATATTTTTGACACTTTAAAACAATTTTAAAATATAGGCATATATATGTATATATATCATTATTATTAGTATTATTTGCATTTTTATTTGTCATTTGCATTTTTATATCACAAGCATACTTTTATCCTAATATTATATGTTATTTTATTTTCGCAAAACGGCATTACATTTTATATTTTTATTATTTTAAGCATCAAGAATTTCACAAATATTATATTTTTATCATATTGTCATCTTTACAATTTATAATTTTTGCAAAGCTTTTTTTTATTTTTTTTATATATAATAAAACCCTTTTTATATTTTTAAACCCATAACCCATTTCATTTCCCCCAAACAATTTCTACTCAACCCAAAACAATTCCTACCCAACCCAAACTAAAACCCATTTCGTCCAAGCCCAACCCATCACCCATTTATTTCCCCAACCCAAAACAATTCCAAACCCCCATCCGAAGCCCATCCGAATCGGCCCACTCGTCCAACCCATTATCCCATTTTTATCTACCCCTTTAAACCTAAAACATATATATCACACTCCACAACAACAACAACAAAAAAACCCTCACTCCTTTCAAAAATCACCAAGACACCTCAAAAAAGGGGAGGCCCGCTTTCTCTCAACTCGTCCGCGACACCCCCATGCCCTCGACACCACGCCGCCGCCACCCTACACCACTACCTCACCTACGCGGACACCCTACACCACCCACACCACCGCCGATTTTGGGGGTTTTTGAGGTCCTAAGTCCAAAATGAGGGTTCAGCTTTACTCTTGTTGGTGGTTTCCGTTTGCTTTTGTTGGTGTTTTTGGTACTTTTGTTGGTGGTTTTCCGGTTTGTTTTGTTGGTGGTTTCCGATCTGTTTTTGGTGGTTTTATTTCGGGTCGGTTTTTGTGATACTGCTCTCTCGGGTCACAATCCGGGTCGGGTCACTGTCACCGGTAGGGCCAGAACCGGGTCAGGTAAGTTTCCAGATTTGTGTATTTATATTTTGTTGTTGGTTATCTGTAATTTGGAATGAATTCGATTCGGGTTGAAAACCTTCGATTCGGGTCAGATTCTTGATCCGGGTCAGATCGACGGTTAGGTTAAATTCAGATTTTTGTGTTTTAATATTGTGTTGTTGGTTATCTGTAATTTGGAATGAAATCGATTCGGTTTGAAAACATTCAATTTTGGGTCAGATTCTTGATCAGGTCAGGTCGACCCTTTTCGGTTAATTTTCGATTTTTGTATGTTTATATTGTCTTTGTTGGTTACCTGAAAATTGGAAAGAATTTGATTCAGCTGAAGTATCCGATTCTGGTCAGTCATTGTTCCGGTCGGGTTTATTCGATCTTGTCAATAAATTTTCAGATTTTGTGTTTTAATATCTTGTTTGTTTGTTATCCGAAAATTCCAAAAAAACATTTGATTCCTGGTCAACCTGAGATCCGGGCGGATCAATTCGATATCAGGTCGGGTCAAATTTCAATCAGTTCGGACGTTTTAATTGCAAGTTTGGTTTATTTTGGCATTTAAATATTCATACACGCATCTCTTGTATTTCTTTGTTTTATCATTTTAACTATCTGCATTAGCCGATGAAATTAAATTCGAGGCCGCGCTTTTTTTGTTTGTTTCTCTGTTCTCTTTTTACATTTCTTGTTTTAAACATCCGCAGCGGATATTTTGTTGTTTCTTGTTTTATTGTTTTTAACTAATATTACATATTGGCCGATGAAAAATATCCGTCGATTTTGAGGCCTCCACGATTGTAAAGACGGAAAATAAAGCTTCCGGGCAAGGATGAAACTTAAATCTTTTTCACCAGAGACCAACATGTTCGATAGGCAAGGCAACTAAAATGACCAACGAGTCATATGTTCGCAACCACGACGTGATTGGAATGATCTTTTCAAAATATAAGTCTGAGCCCTCCGTAATAAAAACATTTATTGTTTTGGATACGGATTCGAAGTTATGTATATTTAATTGTTTCTAACCGTTTATTCTTGACAGCTTGCAAAGATAAAGTCAAAGAAGGCAAATAACCCCTCGGAGATTATTTATTTTGTTGTTGTCATTTACTTTCTTAATTCAGCTTTATTTCATTCTGTATTGTAATATTATTGTACTCGTGAAATTATTGAAATGTTTAGAATAGGCGAACATAGAATTAATTAATAGTGTAGTCTAAAACTTGAAACCCATTGCTAGTTCATTTATTTTTAGGCTCGGTTAATTTTAAAATTGTTAATCGCTAGTTTATCTATTTTTAGGCCCGTCGCTCATAAGAAATCACATTGCATACATCTTTATCAATTTTCATACAAATGCATATTTATATCCTTTTCTAGCTTTACATGTATATTAATGTCGTACAAATGCATGCTTGTACAAATGCATCATTTCATTAAATACTTGCAACATTTTTTTTATATACTTGTAAAACATGCACTTTTTAACATAATAATTAACCTGAATTTGATCGGATAACCGCAAGTTAGCGGATCTTAAAGGATGCCTAACCCCTTCCCTTTAGGATAATAAAGAATCCTTATCCAGAATTTCATTAGTTTCGCAGACCACAAAATTGGAGTTATTTTGCAGCTTTTGGTTAATATTTAGGTGCCCTAATTCACCGTAGAATAATTAGGTGGCGACTCCTCAAAGCAAGCATTTTATCCGATCCAGAGGGAATCTATGCCATCGCGTCGCGAAGCCCGCCGGTCAAAATCGGGTGCGACAGCATGGCGACTCCACTGGGGAATCAGGTTCTTAACCATAGCAAGTTCAGGTCAATTATTATTGCGCTTTATTTTGCTTCTTATTTATTCTACTGCTTCTAATTGTTTTCTTTTTTAAATTTTGTATGTTTAACTTCTTTAATTGCTATATTCTTTTATTGCTTTCCTTAAATTGGCATTTCGCTCATATTTCTTCCACTATGGAAAATTGACACTATCACACATTACACGCGAGGTGTGTTTTATGCACCAAATTCTTTCAAATTACCAAATTTTAGGAGAGTTGGCGTATGCTGAGTGTCAGGACCATCCTGAGGCAGCGTAGCCTTCTCACTCGAGTAGTCTGCTCAAGGAACCTTGAGTCCATAAGCCTAATCTTAGTAAATTTAGGATAGAGTTATACCACTTTATTTTTAATCATGCATACATACACTATAGGTGGGTCGATCCTTGGCATCGACTCCACAATTAAGAAATCCACCAATATTGTCGACGGGTCTCGCTCCCCCAACGACCATCAACATATTATTTGTAGCGTGATAATGATGTACTAATCCAAGCTTAATCATGACATGCCGATATTGGAAAATGTACATACATTTTGTCTTCATTTCCAACAAAAGCACTGTAGTTTGACAGCTTGGATTATTCTGTCATAATCTCTCATATTTGGCGTTTAGGCCCACCTCTGGCATAAGAGAGGCTCCATGCATGATAGGATGCATATTTAATTCCTGCATAGTTTGTTTGCTATTTTTCTTCTTTTATCCTTGTACATAGTATTTAATTCAATATTTACCTGCTTCAATTCTGTACATATCATACCATATTGTTTGCAACTCTGGGACAAAAATTGTCTCTGCCCTAGAATAAAGCGTTCTTGAACATCAAGACTCGGACCTCGTGCAGCAATCAGGGGAGTTTTTGACTATACTGTCACTCTCCTACATTTTTATTATTCTTTTAGTGAATTTCCTCCTTTCACCCGGTGCTCTTATTTTTGCAGGAAGATCGTCCTCGCGAACAGATTGAGGCGGTCGTTCTAAAACATTATCTCTGGATAGACTCCGGGAAAGAACAAAGCCAAAGCGCTTTCACAAAGACGATCGGAAGATGTTTTGACTCGAAAAAGTCAGCCAACTTCAGAGTCAACGAGGCGTTACTCTAGTTGTCTATATTTGTTTTTTATATATATTTTGCAAATTCTGTTGATATGCTTAATTTTCGTTGCATAATTTCTTTATATCATACATTTTTACCACCTATCTTTGCGAACTACGAGTGTCTGATTCGCACCATACGGTGTGATACGTAGGTAACCCTTCTCGGGTGCGACACCCCTAAAAAAAAAAATGAAAAAAAAATGAAAAAATGATTTCGGATTATCAATCTTTTTTTTTTCATTACATCCTAATGGACAATCTTTTTTTCATTACATCCTATTGTGGATTATTATTTTTTTCATTGCATTCATCCTAATATGGACAATCACTTTTTATTGCATACAATTTTACTTACTATCTTATCGTGGATAAATTCTTTTTCAATCTTACATTTTTTATAACCTATCTTTACGAACTACGAGTGTCTGATTCTCACCATACGGTGTGATACGTAGGTAACCCTTCTCGGGTGCGACACCCCTAAAAAAAATCAAATAAAAAAAATGATGAAAATGATTTCGGATTATCAATCTTTTTTTTCATTACATCCTAATGGACAATCTTTTTTTCATTACATCCTATTGTGGATTATTATTTCTTTCATTGCATTCATCCTAATATGGACAATCACTTTTTTATTGCATACAATTTTACTTACTATCTTATCGTGGATAAATTCTTTTTCAATCTTACATTTTTTATAACCTAACTTCACGAACTACGAGTGTCTGATTCTCACCGTTTGGTGTGATACGTAGGTAGCCCTTCTCGGGTTCGACAACACTAAAAAAAAATCAAAAAAAAAAAGAAAAAGAAAAAGAAAAAAGATGCACTTCCTTGTCCATCGTAGAGAGGGACATATCTGATTTATTAATCTTTTCATTCATCCTATAATGAACAGTCATTTTTTATTACATGCATCCTATAATGGACAATCATTTTTTTTTATTACATTCATCTTATTGTGGATAATCATTTTTTCATTGCATTCATTCTACTGTGGACAATTATATTTTACTTTGCATTCGTCCCATAGTGGACAATCATCTGTTTTATACAATTTTTTACTTTTACTATCATATCATGGATGAATTTTTTTTTACTTTCTGCACGAACTACGCACACCTGATTCTCGTCAAAGATGAGATACGTAGGCAGCCCTATTCGGGTTCGGTACCCTTTATTCAAAAATACAAAAAAAAAAAAAAAATTTAAGAATCATTGATGGACTTGGTTGATACCAACACAGTTAGGAGCGTGCATAGGAAATAACAAGTGAAGAAGATTGTCTTCGTGGTAAACCATAGATTCTTCTGGTACCTCTCATTCACGCCTGTGTTGACACTTAAAAAATTGTTTTTCATGCTTCCAAGATATGAACAAAGCCAACCTCATCGTTTCATGTGCATTGTGTGGTGAGTTTTTAGAATAAGTTCAATTGCATTGCATTGTGATCTAGAACTTGGCTCGAATGTTTGTTGAGGCGAAATCCTGAGTAACACTTGGTATAGGAAAGGATCGTAGGCTTTCTTTGATCAGTTTGAGCATTTCCAGCTTACCAAATAACATTATCCGTAGCATTTCCCTTTTGAGCCTGAAGCCTATTTTTTTTGAACAACCACATCTTATGCCTATACCCTTTCTGAGTGCGTACACGCGCTATCCCTCTTTTGGCCCGACCTCCTTGAGCGCATCAGAAATATGCAAATTGCTGAAAATGATTCGAGTTGAAGTTGCAATGTTCCCAAAAGAGGAAAACAAAACAAAACCAAAGGACGACTTCACACAAAAAGAAAGTTAAAAGCCCCGACAATATAAAAAGAAAAAAAAGAAGGAAATAACTCCGAAAAAAGGGGAAAAAGCTCCAAACGAAATATTCAAAAGAAGCCGGTACAAAACAAAAGGGGGCAAAAAGAAGCAAATCGGAATCAATGCACACAAATACCAAGCACGGACATATTCCAACGCTCAAGGAAGGATTAATCACTCTTTACCCAAATAATATCATTTCCTTTCCCAAGCCTACATTACAAACCCATAACAAGCCCTACATGATCCTATACCGAGGGTTCTCACATTAGTGGATACTCACATGACGGCTGCCTATGGTATCACAATTAAATGCATTGAACATCTTTCTGAGGGTGAGTGTACTTCTCTAGACGTCCCAAAGATCAAAATACTGAAATACATGTGAGGAAGGGACTTTCTTTCAGTGAGGGCATTTGAAACATGAGGATGCATATATGTCAAAATCTTGGCTTGAAGCAAGTGTTGATACTCAGGTATGTCTGAGGTAGCATCTGAAGCTGTAGGAATTACCTTGAAGTCTGTCTCGATTTGACAGAAAGCAAATAACGAAAACTCTTAAGCACAATACTAATTGTTGGTACCAACCGAAGTCAAGACGTGATTAAGTCTTTTTCATATTTTCACAAAAAAAAAAAACAAAAAAAAAAAAAACAACAACAAAAAAAACCTTGCAAAATATATTGCATCATTTTTCAAACTCTAGTCACTCTCTTTTACAAAAAAAAAACATTCTACAAATACAAATCTCTTTTGCCGCATGAACTACGTTATGACCTGATTCCCTCGGCGGGATACGTAGGCAGCCACATCGGCTTCGGTCCCATTTTTGAAAAAGTTCACGATCTCTTTTGCCGCATGAACTACGTTATGACCTGATTCCCTCGGCGGGATACGTAGGCGGCCACACCGGCTTCGGTCCCATTTTCAGAAAATCCTTACAAATCTCTTTTGCCGCATGAACTACGTTATGACCTGATTCCCTCGGCGGGATACGTAGGCAGCCACATCGGCTTCGGTCCCATTTTGGAAAACTTCACAATCGTCATTTTACTTGCATGAACTACGTTATGACCTGATTCCCTCGGCGGGATACGTAGGCGGCCTACATCGGCTTCGGTCACACCATTGGAAATTGTGTGTCCATTATCTTGCACACAACAAAATAGGCTCACATGATCGCCTTGATAGGACAAACAAGTTGCCCGCACAAACTCGATTTTGTCCAGTTGGAAGTTCAAGTCGCACCCGATTTTGACCGGCGGGCTTCGCGACGCGATGGCATAGATTCCCTCTGGATCGGATAAAATGCTTGCTTTGAGGAGTCGCCACCTAATTATTCTACGGTGAATTAGGGCACCTAAATATTAACCAAAAGCTGCAAAATAACTCCAATTTTGTGGTCTGCGAAACTAATGAAATTCTGGATAAGGATTCTTTATTATCCTAAAGGGAAGGGGTTAAGCATCCTTTAAGATCCGCTAACTTGCGGTTATCCGATCAAATTCAGGTTAATTATTATGTTAAAAAGTGCATGTTTTACAAGTATATAAAAAAAATGTTGCAAGTATTTAATGAAATGATGCATTTGTACAAGCATGCATTTGTACGACATTAATATACATGTAAAGCTAGAAAAGGATATAAATATGCATTTGTATGAAAATTGATAAAGATGTATGCAATGTGATTTCTTATGAGCGACGGACCTAAAAATAGATAAACTAGTGATTAACAATTTTAAAACTAACCGAGCCTAAAAATAAATGAACTAGCAATGGGTTTCAAGTTTTAGACTACACTATTAATTAATTCTATGTTCGCCTATTCTAAACATTTCAATAATTTCACGAGTACAATAATATTACAATACAGAATGAAATAAAGCTGAATTAAGAAAGTAAATGACAACAACAAAATAAATAATCTCCGAGGGGTTATTTGCCTTCTTTGACTTTATCTTTGCAAGCTGTCAAGAATAAACGGTTAGAAACAATTAAATATACATAACTTCGAATCCGTATCCAAAACAATAAATGTTTTTATTACGGAGGGCTCAGACTTATATTTTGAAAAGATCATTCCAATCACGTCGTGGTTGCGAACATATGACTCGTTGGTCATTTTAGTTGCCTTGCCTATCGAACATGTTGGTCTCTCGGGTGAAAAAGATTTAAGTTTCATCCTTGCCCAGAAGCTTTATTTTCCGTCTTTACAACTATGGAGGCCTCAAAAATCGACGGATATTTTTTCATCGGCCAATATGTAATATTAGTTAAAAACAATAAAACAGTAAAAACAACAAAATATCCGTTGCACGGATGTTTAAAACAGTAAACAGAAAACAGAGAACAGAGAAACAAACAAAAAAAAAAGCGCGGCCTCGAATTTAATTTCATCGGCGTAATGCAAGATTAGTTAAAATGATAAAACAGCAAAATACAAGAGATGCGTGTATGAATATTTAAATGCCAAAATAAACCAACAGCTTGCAACTAAAACGTCCGAACCGAATTCTGAAATTTGACCCGACCCGGATACTGAACAGTGATCCGGCCCGGATCTCAGGTTGACCCGACCCGGAATCAAATGTTTTTTTTGGAATTTTCGGATAACAAACAAACAAGATATTAAAACACAAAATCTGAAAATTTATTCAACCGGTCGAATAAACCCGACCGGAACAATGACCGACCGAATCGGATACTTGCCGAATCAAATTCTTTCCAATTTTCAGGTAACCAACAAAGACAATATAAACATACAAAAATCGAAAATTAACTTAAAAAGGGTCGATCTGGCGGATCAAGAATCCGACCCAAAATTGAATGTTTTCAAACCGAATCGATTTCATTCCAAATTACGAGATAACCAACAACAAAATATTAAAACACAAAAATCGGAATTTAACCCAACCGGTCGACTCTGACCGGATCAAGAATCTGACCCGAAATCGAATGTTTTCAACCCGAATCGATTTCATTCCAAATTACAGATAACCAACAACAAAATATAAATACACAACTGAAACTTACTGACCTGCTCGCCCTACACGGATACAAGGACTGACCCGATTGTGACCCGAGAGAGCAAGAGATCACAAAAACCGACCAAATAAAACCACCAAAAACAGATCGAAACCACCAACAAAACAAACCGGAAAACCACCAACAAAAGTACCAAAACCACCAACAAAAGCAAAACGGAAACCACCAACAAGAGTAAATCGGAACCCTCATTTTCGGACTTAGGACCTCAAAAACCCCCAAAATCGACGGTGGTGTGGGTGGTGTAGGGTGTCCGGCGTAGGTGAGGTAGTGGTGTAGGGTGGCGGCGACGTGGTGTCGGGGCATGGGGGTGTGCGGCAACGGGAGTTGAGAGAAAAAGGGCCTCCCCTTTTGAGGGTGTCTGGTGATTTTTGAAAAGGGAGTGAGGGTTTTTTTTGTTGTTGTTGTTGTGGAGTGTGATATATATGTTTTAGGTTTAAAGGGGGTAGATAAAAATGGGATAATGGGTTGGACGAGTGGGCCGATTCGGATGGGCTTCGGATGGGGGTTTGGAATTGTTTTGGGTTGGGGAAATAAATGGGTGATGGGTTGGGCTTGGACGAAATGGGTTTTAGTTTGGGGTGGGGAGGTTTTGTTTTGGGTTGAGTAGAAATTGTTTGGGGAAATGAAATGGGTTATGGGTTTAAAAATATAAAAAGGGTTTTATTATATATAAAAAAATAAAAAAAGCTTTGCAAAAATTATAAATTGTAAAGATGACAATATGATAAAAATATAATATTTGTGAAATTCTTGATGCTTAAAATAATAAAAATATAAAATGTAATGCCGTTTTGCGAAAATAAAATAACATATAATATTAGGATAAAAGTATGCTTGTGATATAAAAAATGCAAATGACAAATAAAAATGCAAATAATACTAATAATAATGATATATATACATATATATGCCTATATTTTAAAATTGTTTTAAAGTGTCAAAAATATTAAAAATTGCAAATAAAATCATAAAAGATGGGACAAAATTGGGTGTCAACAGATGCCCCTCTTTGGTCGGAGACGATGAAAGAGTTTTCGGCCAAAGAAGTTGACTGAGTAGCCAATTTTGTCCTGATCATTGAGGGAAGGTTAAGGATGCGTGGGAAGAAATTGAATCCCGAGGGGAAGAGAAGTTGCAAAAAATGGTGCAGATTCAAGAAATAATGCCCCAGTGTTGACTTATGATGACACCGGTTGCAGATGTGGCGAGATACTGGGGGAAGGGCTGAACGATGTTCGAAGTACTTCCCCGATGCAGATGATGATGTAGCATAGGCGTGATGAGGTGACGTCGTCGCTTAGACGTTATGCAGATGGCGACGTCGCACTGGCGTGATTGAAATTAAGATACCCGCATTAGAAGGTGGGCGCCTAACTGAAATTAAAATACCCGCATTGGAAGGTGGGTGCCTGAATGAAATTTAAATACCCGCATTAGGAAGTGGGTGCCTGACTGAAAATAAAATACCCGCATTAGGAGGTGGGCGCCTGATTAAGATGAAATACCCGCATTAGGAGGTGGGCGCCTGACTGAAATTTGAAATACCCGCATTAGGAGGTGGGTGCCTGACATAAATTGAAATACCCGCATTAGGAGGTGGGCGCCTGACTGAACATGCAATACCCGCATTAGGAGGTGGGTGCCTGACTGAAATTGAAATACCCAGACAGGAGGTGGGCGCTGACAAAATTTGAAATACCCGCAATAGGAGGTGGGTCTGATCAATTAAAATACCCGCATTAGGAGGTGGGCGCTGATCGAAAATGAAATACCCGCGTTAGGAGGTGGGCGCTGATGAAAATGCAATACCCTCGTTAGGAGGTGGGTGCTGTGAAATTAAAATACCCGCATTAGGAGGTGGGCGCTGACAGTGAATACCCGCATTAGGAGGTGGGCGCTTTGTTGAAGATGAAATACCCGATTAGGGAGGTGGGCGCTGGTGAAATTTAAAATACCCGCATTAGGAGGTGGGTGCCTGGCGAAATGAAATACGCAGTTAGGAGGTGGGCGCTGACTGAAATTTAAATACCGCATTAGGAGGTGGGTGCTGGTGAAAATGAATACTGCATTAGGAGGTGGGCGGCCCGAAATTGAAATACCCATTAGGAGGTGGGTGCCTGACTGAAATTAAATACCCGCATTAGGAGGTGGGCGCCTGACTGAAATTGAAATACCCGCATTAGGAGGTGGGCGCCTCACTGAAATTTAAATACCCGCATTAGGAGGTGGGTGCCTGACTGAAATTGAAATACCCGCATTAGGAGGTGGGCGCCTGACTGAAAATAAAATACCCGCATTAGGAGGTGGGTGCCTGATTAAGATGAAATACCCGCATTAGGAAGACCTTTCCGACACTTTCATTGATGGCTCGAGATGTTTTGAACATTCAAGCGTCGTCAACTGCGTCTAAAAGCGCTTTTTCTGCAGGCAGATATCAAATAGGAGACCACAGACACTCATTAGCCGGAGACATCTTTGAAATTACAGTATTATTCAGAGATTGGATACGAGCGGAGCGGAGAAGGTGCGGTCAACCGGAGATCAACGAAGAAGATGATGAAAACTACAACGAAATCTTAACCGAAGGTAGTGGAAGCGACGTGGATCAATTTGACCAACAAATACCAATTCCAACCGAAGAACCACATGAAATCATCAAGCAATTAGAACATGTTTTTTTGAGAATATAATTTTTTTAATTGTAATTTTATTATGTAATTTTGCAACTTTTGGACAACACCACAAAGTTGCAATTTAGATTTTAGACAATTGTATTTGTATTACAAAAAATCATGTCTATTAAATAATATAAGAGGCACAAAAACAACCTTGAGATATTTTTATTACACTATCTTGTTTTGTTTATTGAGTTTTTTTATACATAAGTTATTTAAAAAAAAAAAAAAGGAAAACTCGTCAGATTCCCGCTTCAATTCGACCCGGACCGACATCGACGGATCGGATCTGGACTGACTTGCTCCACTCCCGCTGCATCTGACTCGCCAGAGCCCGCCACCCCGACCCCGACCCCTTCTCCCGTCCCGCCTCGACCCCGCTGCATCTGCCCGCTGCTTCTGAGCCCTACCATCGCCACTCTTAGTTCAATTAGAGCAGGCTTTAATTCGTGTGTGTAAATAAAATATCCCGACAAATTTAGAGGCTACCTACATTTAATAAATGTATTTAACTTATATACGCTTACAATCTAATTTCTTTTCACACTATCAATTAATTTTAAAATAATTGTATAACTATTTTTTACATGGACAGAACATAAAATTTACACTCATATTGTCCAACTAAAATTTCTAATTTTGGTATTTCATTAAATAATCTTTAATCACATGAATACTCAATTAGTGGACACTAATGGTAAGGGGTGTGAAAATTATTAACACATGATATGATCAACCCCAATCTGGGCTGGTCATTGGCCGGATTGACCAATCCAATTATTAGCAAAGCTCAGCCAACCTCTTCATCACATCTAAAATTTGGGCTAGTAAAGTGATTAATGAAAAACCTTATCAAAAACTTTAAAAATATATTTTTTTATTTGATATATTATACAGTTATAATAAGAAAAACATATAATTTTATTAAGTACTTCAAATATTATAAAAGAACAAACAAATAAGTTTAAAAAAATTGAGCTTGGACTATGATTCGTTTTTAGCTCATTTCAGTCCACTTGGCAAAAACTTATCGTTTAAATGTTACAAAGTCAAATTTATTAAATATACTATGAAAAAACTTAACAAAAGAGGTTCTTTTACAAGAATGTTTAGCTAAAACAAATCTTTGTTAATCCTAAATTTTATACTCCTGCTGCTATTCGTACGACTGCTGCTTCATAACTTGCATTTGTATTCTTTTCACTTTCTAAATCCCATAGGACTGAATCTATGCCAGTAGCGACCGGGAACGCAGCAAGAACAGTTACCGGCACAAGAAATTCAAACCAGTTGTGTTTAAGATGTACAACTGGTTTATCACCGAAGCTCAAGCAAGCAAACACATTCGATATGAGGTGTGTGTGGAAACATGTCAACTGGTTGTAAACTACTCAATCTGTAATGTCCTTCTATATTCTGCTCCGGCTGCATTTGAAAAAATGTCATGGACGTTACAGAGTAAATGATAAATGCTTATGGGACTAACATGAAAACTCAAATACTCACCACACCATAGCAGAGGTAATTAAGATCACGAGCACAGGTAGCAGGATTACATGATACATAAACGATGCGTGTCGCCTTCAACTTTAGCAAAAATTTGATCAATTTGATGTGCATGCCAGGGCGATTAGGATCTGCAGGTTTGGCAACATAACACAAATGTAAGCAAGTCTATGAAACTCCAAAGGTGCATCAGAAAAAAAGACTTTGCAATTTCACAGGCCATTCACAGAACATACTTGAGAACGTCATCGAAGATCTCATTTCGAGACCTGCATAACATTCTCTACCACAGGAAAGCAACTTTATGTTAAGACGTTTAACTACAGGGAAATAACTTCCTCATTCATTGTTTTTTGGAGTAAATATTATTTTGTCAACATGTGACCTGGAGGTCATGGGTTCAAGCCGTGGAAACAGCCTCTTGCAGAAATGCAAGGTAAGGCTGCCTACAATACTCTTGTGGTCCGATCCTTTCCCGGACCCCGCGCATAGCGGGAGCTTCGTGCACCGGGCTGCCCTTTTTATTTATTCTTTATGTCAACATGAAATTGGCTTTTTTGGAACGATAAGCCAATAATAAGAATCCTTAACACTTTGTAAACAGAAGAGTCTAGAAGATTCTATGTAAGTTCGAAATTTCCTTTATAGTTATTACGATATGTACAAGGGTGGCTACTACTTCAGGCTGTCTTCTTACTGTGACTCATACCACAAACTGTGACCAAATTTATTCTCCTTTGCCATCTAGTGGCTATGTGGGTTTCCATCTTTTTTTTTTTATTTAAGGAGACAAGAACAGAAATCTAACCTAAAGACCTGGCCAAAAGGCAAATCAAACATCCTGTTTCAAAATGGCAGAGACGATTTTCCTTTCTAAACAGTTTTCACAATTCCAAGAATGTTACTTATTTCATTCTGAATATTCTTATACCAGTAGGATTACTGATCTTATGATATCATAGATGCTATGCTGTCCACACTTCAAAAGAACAAAAATACTGCTGCCAGGTAGAAAGTTGGGAACTTAAACTGAAAGGGTATTCACAGAACATTCCCGAGTGTCATACGACCAAGGTTTTTGTAAAAGCAACGGAAGTTAAAGCTTCAAATGGAACATATCATCCATCGGGAAAAAAACATGAAATAACCTGTGATAATAATGTCAGGCTTGGGCAAGCTGCTGGCGAAGGTTGAATCAATTTTATTCAAATCTCCTTCAATGAAGGTTGCATTATTGATGCAATTTAGAGTGGCATTTTGACGTGCATCTGCTACAGCTTGAGCTACTACTTCAAAACCATAAACATGCTTCACTCTGCAAATTGAAATAGAAGTAAATGTCAGATGAGCAAAATCAAGAACTTGCAGCTCACGGAAGACATTATTTACCTTTTGGCCAGTGTAAGGCCAATGGTTCCTGTCCCACAAAATAAATCAAGAACAATTTCAGACCCGTCTCCTTTAAGAAAAGCACAATCCTCAATTAATTTATAGAGAATCTCAGCCTGCAAAGTTCAAGAGTTTGGATATCCAAATTTATAAATAAAAAAAGGATGATTGAACAGGGTCCAAAAGTGTAACCGGAAGAGATCAAGGTACTGGTCCTAGCCATTTCTTTACCAAATACCTGCCGTGTGTTTGTCTGAAAGAAAGAGTTTGCTGAAATCTGGAAAGTAAGCCCTCTTAAAATCTCTGTGATGGTAGATTTTCCATACAATGTATATTCTTTCTCCCCAACAGATGTGTTGCCGATAGATGTGTTCACATTGTTAACAATGCTTACCTGTTTGATATTAATCACAAAACTTAAAGATTATACCGTAGAGAATTTTTCTATACCGGATACATAGTGACCAATAAAAAAATATTTTGTGGAATTTAGAAGGTTAGGTGGCATCTCAAAAGAACTCCATGAGTCCACCTGTAGGAGAGAAGTGTTGATTAGGAAATCGACTCATGAGACCAGAACTTGGCTCAGGATGAAAGTACCTTATTGGTCTAAGTAATATGATTCCCAGAGTAAGCAATTAATTTGGGAATTTCTTCACTTAAGAGACAAAAGAATGAAATCATCTGCAATAATGCTAACCTACCACTTCGGAAATTGTTGCGATTTTCTCAACAAGGGGCTTCAAGTATTCAGGATTGTCAGAAGAAGTTACAAAATTAACCATAAGCTCAGGAAGACCAGTTTCAACATTGCTGAAAGGAAAGAGAAAGACAGAAAGACAAATTATTAGGTGCAAGGTATAGCATATAAAAGATAATGATTAACTCTATACAGAATGACTGAGACTAAAGTATCCTTAATTTACGGAAGAATCTGAAAATGGAAGACTTGAGACTTGCTCAAGAATTCAGATTTAAAACATAATTTGGAAATCTGGAACTAACCGCCTAAAAGTAAAAAAAAAAATCATAAGGTAACCTACTAAAAGTTTTACTTGGCTGCTCAAAGGTCCAGCCACCCCAATGCCATACTCACACAAAAAAAACTATGCTTAGCATAACAACTAACAAGAAACTTCAATGCTTTATTCACAAAGGCCTGGAAGAGGATCCAAATACCTGCCTGTTCTAAGCATTAAATGCTTTAGAAAGCCAGAGTGAGAGTGCACATTCCATGGAGAAAGCCCCAACTCTGGATCCCGCCAGCATTCTTGCACAATTGCAAGAACCTAAATCACAAAATCAATTTCATACAAAAAAGATAAAATAAAGCACAATATCACTATTGAAACCAAAAACCTAATACTAAGTCAGGACTAATCAAAAGCGGAATTGAAAAAGGTGGGGAAATTTATTCCAAGTTCAAATCTATGAACAGTATGGATGAGTGAAACAAGCTGCTCTTAGCACTGTCTCATTGCATTAATAGGACTCTTGCTGTTGAAAAATCTTCACATAAAGGTCAAAATGAGCCAAGCATAAGTGATAGTTCTAGAATCTTGTTAAACCAATGTATATGAGCTAGAGGACTTTTTATTGTGAAGTTAAGGATTTTATATATAAACCAGCACTAAGCTCGTGCAGTTGAAACTGTAAAATATTGGCAGAAACAGAACCCAAAAGTATCCTGTATTGACCCTTAACGTCTGTAAAGCTAGAGGACAGTATTGCCGACAACAACTTTTATTCTCAATTAGTCAGAAAATTAAGATACAAAATGACGAATGGATTGAAGAAAAGATAATTAATTAACTTCTGTTCAACATTCATAACACAAGAGATTAGCACTTCACTATTCTATTGTTTACTAAAGGGTGAGTGCATCAAGACTCAAAAGACCATGAACAATGAAAAAGCAGACATTTGGCAACTAATCAATCCAAGCTACACTCCAATGGCACATACCATACCTCATTTGCTGGATCACTTTGCAATAAGCACTTGTTCACATTTAAAACCTTATCAAAAAACCCAGGGGCATGCAGACCCAGAGCATAGACACATCCTTCAGTAGATTTTTCTTGCAGCTGTTCAGCAGGTACCCAGCCCTTTGGGCCAAAAGAGAATTCCATCTGCATGACAAGTAGCGAAATCAAAGTAAACATATTGGCTTTCCACTCTTCAAAATTTATTTTCTTTCTTTTCTTTTCTTTTTTTCCCTTAGCTTTCTGAATATCAGAACTATTATTCCTCGCATATAACAAAAATAAGAAGGCAAAATCACAAGGTGAAATAAGAAGGGGGCAAAATAAAGAAAATGTGCTATATACACATATAGCATATATTGGTGACTTCAAAAGAAAACCAAAAACATTGTTTATAAGTAAAGGAAATTTACTGCCAGAATCTTTATTATTGACTTCAAAGAAAACGACATTATATCACTACTTATTATTAAATATTTTTCTAACACCTTTAATGCCACCATAATCAATAACTATCTAGATCTCCCTGAAATTAGTCTCCCACCACATTTAACTATTAGCTCATTATTATTTCTCTTTTATTTTTGTCTATTCTTCTTGAAAAGGCCCTTGCTGCTTCATTGCATTTTCAGTTATGAGTCACTTTTGAATGTTTTAAAATTCTTTAAATCAAATGCTAATGCATATCGGTGTTCCACGATTTCTATTGAGAGAGAGTGAGAGAAAGAGAGAGAGAGAGATTATTTGTGTGTATGTGTGTTATATAAACCCGACCATCTAAAGTGGAATACAAGAAGCGTAAAATTATTTCATGCCTTCTCAGGAAAACACATGCACCTCTTCTCTCTATTGAACAGATTATATGATCATTAAAATGTTTCTTTATAACATAAATTAATATATTATTTCATATTTCCAATTACTGACTACCAAGCCGAATGAAGCACTGTCACTCAGAAGTATGTGGAATTTTTCAGACTCCCAGTCTCAAAATAAGAAATATACAAATAAAGCAAAAGTATGCAACCAAAAATGAAAAAAAGCCTAATAATGCCGTCTTAGATTGCATTTGTAGTAACCGTAAGTAGAAGTTCTAGTCAACATATAAGGAAGATCCGAACTAAAAATTTGGGTAAATCCTTACTGACCTTGTTCCTATAGTGAAATTGGATATCACAGGGAACAATGGGTTTCATGGCACCAGCAAATTCTGGTTCTTGATCAGAAAACTTGCCCACGTGAACAACCAGGTCACGAACTTGTTGCTCTTTAGCTTTGAGCTGGGCTTCATACAACAGATTTTGTGTCTTGCAACCTCCACAGTGTGAAGCATATTCACACAGTGCTTCAACGTAGTCCGTATGAGGTGTAATTGTCTTCAACTTCTTTGCCTGCCCTCCTTATCAACCAGCATAACATCAATCAACACATCGGCACAAGTACTAAAAGATCACAAAAAATTTCGTTCTCTCGACTCTTAGGCGAAAAGGACTTTTCTTGTAAAAACAACTTTCATCTCTGTACTAACCTCACCCATTAAAAGAGAAATTACAAGCTAAATCACTCAAAACAAAACAAAAAATAAGTACTCCCTCCATCCCAAATTAGTTGTCATGTTTCGCTTTCTCGAGAGTCAATTCGACTAAACTTCGAAGCTAAATTAGATTAGATCAATCCAATAATTTACACGTTTGATGTTTCACTTCTCTAGTGTCAATTTGACTAATCTTCGAATCTAAATTGGATAAGATCAACTCAATACTTTACAATTAAAATTTAGTTATTCAATAATTATACAAAAAGTACTACAAGTTACAATTTTTCTCATATCAGCTTAATATACATTTTACGATGCTGTTCAATGTTCACTTAATTTGACTCTTCATAAGCAAAACATGACAACTAATTCGACTAATCTTCAAAGCTAAATCAAATTAGATCAACTCAACACTTCACAATTAAAACTTAGATATTCAATAACTATAAAAAAAAATGTACCATAAGTTTCAATTTTCTCATATCAACTTAATATACATATTAAATGCTGGTCACTGTTCACTTAATTTGACTCTCCAGAACAAAACACGACAACTAATTCGACTAATCTTCAAAGCTAAATCGGATTAGATCAACTCAATATTTCACAATTAAAATTTAAATATTCAATAACTCTACAAGAAGTACTACAAGTTGCAACTTTTCTCATATCAACTTAATATACACTTTACAATGTTGGTCACTGTTCACTTAATTTGACTCTCGAGAAGCGAAACATGACAACTAATTCGACTACTATTCAAAGCTAAATCAGATTAGATCAACTCAACAGTTCACAATTAAAACTTAGATATTCAATAACTCCACAAAAAGTACCATAAGTTTCAATTTTCTCATATCAACTTAACATACATTTTTTTAAAATGCTGGTCACTGTTCACTTAATTTGACTCTCCCGAAGCAAAACACGACAACTAATTCGACTAATCTTCAGAGCTAAATCGGATCAGATCAACTCAATATTTCACAATTAAAATTTAAATATTCAATAACTCTACAAAAAATGCTACAAGTTACAATTTTTCTCATATCAACTTAATTAATGTTGGTCACTGTTCACTTAATTTGACTCTCCATAAGCAAAACATGACAACTAATTCGACTAATCTTCAAAGCTAAATCAGATAAGATAACTCAACACTTCACAATTAAAAATTAGATATTCAATAACTCTACAACAAGTACCATAAGTTTCAATTTTCTCATATCAACTTAATATACACTTTACAATGTTGGTCACTGTTCACTTAATTTGACTCTCGAGAAGCAAAACATGACAACTAATTCGACTAATATTCAAAGCTAAATCAGATTAGATCAACTCAACACGTCACAATTAAAACGTAGATAATCAATAACTATACAAAAAGTACCATAAGTTTTAATTTTCTCATATCTACTTAATATACGTTTAAAAATGCTGGTCACTGTTCACTTAATTTGACTCTCCATAAGCAAAACATGACAACTAATTTGACTAATCTTCAAAGCTAAATCAAATTAGATCAACTCAACACTTCACAATTAAAACTTAGATATTCAATAACTCTACAAAAAGTACTACAAGTTGCAACTTTTCTCATATCAACTTAATATACATTTTTAAAAGCTGGTCAATGTTCACTTGACTCGATTCTCGAGAAGCGAAACATGACAACTATTCAGGATGTAGAGAGTATAAACATTGTATACCTCAGCGTAATTATCTTTTTTGCGCGTAACACGGCCAATAAATCGTTCACCAGGGAGTGCGCGATCGCACATGAGTGCAAAACCAGTATCAGCAACTTTGCACACGCCTTTTCCTTTGAAAGCAAGCGATTCGCATACTAGCTCCAGTGTTTGCCCTCGCTTCGGAAAATAAGACTTATTGGACTTGTCATTATTGTTGTTAGTACCAGGCACTTCTTTTGGAATTACGTTCAATTGAATGTCTTCAGTATCTTCGACGGGGGAAAGAGAAGCGAGAGTGGTGAATGAACGTGTACGTATAGATGTTCGAGTACGGAATTTGTGTAGCCATGAGTTGGAAGGTATGTAGCGAAGGCCGAAAGTAGCCGTCGCCGCCATTTTTCAATCGAAGTATGTGTTAAACCATAGGTGCCGGAAAATTACTCCGAGTAAGATAATTGGCGGTTTTAAGGGTAGGGCGGCTAATCCCCAAAAAGGAATTGTTTTAACGGTCGGGCTGGCTGGGATCACTCTATCTAGTGGGCTTGGTTTATTTATCAGCTCGGCTTTATATTACATTGGCCTGTGTCAAGGATTGGGCTTTCTGCAACTGCATTTTAGGCCCGTTTTCTGGTAAAGCCGGATGGGGTTAGAGAAAGGGGTCATTGGCACTTATGAGTAAAAATTTCATGGGTGCCCTATATTGGTCGCGCTTTTTGAGTAATACGGGCTTCTTCTTTTTTATGTGTCTACTCATTGTTCTCTTGCTCAAGCATATATGTCTCAAATTTCAACCTATTTTTACATGTAGTTCATGTGTGTATGCATGATTGAAATACAGATATATTTAGAAAAAAAGTATATTAAATAAATTTGTTAGATTTATTGTATTTTTGATAAATTGATGATTAGAGTTTATTCTTTATAATATATGAAATTTATATTTTAAATTTAAACTTATTTAAAATAGATTTAGATATTGAATCGTGTGTTGGATTGTTGAATTTAAAGAACAAATTATTATTTTTAATTTAGATGTACATGTCTGAAATTTCAGTCTGTTTTTACATGCATTTCAACATGTATGACCTAGGTGTAGACATATATGAAAAATTATTTTTGACAAAAATTCAGACACACATACCTCGTATTTTAGCATGTTTTTACATGTACTTAATTCATGTACGGCTGAAGGTCAGACATATATGAAAAAGTTCACATACATGACTGAAATTTTAATCAATTTTTACACGCACCTCGGTCAAAGATGTCCGAACTTTGTCAAGCATCCCAATAATCATGCTAAAATGTCTTATGTTTGGCCTTCACAAGGCCACACTTTCAGACACAAATGTTTGAAGTTGTCAAGCTTCAAAGTTCAGACGTGAAGGGTAACCTAAAAAAAGACGGATATTACTTAAATGACACACTTTTTTTGCATCCCAAATATGTTCTCATTTTGTGTGCGGTCTTTAATTTTTACCCCTCATAATAAATATATTTTTTACATGACATGAATTTATATTTTTAAATTATAATATCTCATAATTGTATCCCGCATTACTGAACATTAGTTTGATTGCTAAAGGGAAAAAATTAAAGACCGGACCATTTCATCTTAGAAAAATTGGGTCGTTAGCCGCTTTTAGCTTCCCCATTTAAAACGTGTCTAGAAATTTAAGACTAATTACAATTTAACCGATTTTGAATAACTTCATACGCTGCTACAACTTCTTCTTCGGTGGGGTTGCCATAATAAAAACAAAACAATAGAAGGTAAAGAAGGAGATTCATGATTTTCATGTTCTGTAATTAAATTCCTTAGATCTACTATCCAAAAAATAAGAAGGAAAAAAAAGTGTATATTAGAGTCTAACTTTCGCCCTCGAGTTTGAAAATTGAACTACTAATATCTATTTCTTTGCAAAATTAAGGATTCAAGTAACATAAAATTCGTGATGATCATTTCACAAATAAATGTTATAACACATCATCTTGTCCCGCAATAATTTTTAACAGAATAAAAGTACATGAAGTATAATCATTTATGCGTTCTACCCTTTTAAGCATAAAATATTAAAATGACACATTTCATGTCAATTGATTGACATAAAGGAAGAATCAATTCCAATCATTTTAAGTGTCAATAGTATACAACACAGAGACATAACTAATTGTAAGGGAATAAAAATGTTAATGATGTACAATGTTTGAACTTTGAATCATTAGTGGAACTTTATATTAAAAGAATACTCCATTTTTAATGGAATTTGGCATCTATTCTCTATCTTCCGAAGCACAAACAAAAGAATTGAAACTATTTCACAATGTATTTGGCTGGATTATAAGATGATCCAACTAGCTTATAAATATTTTTTAATCTATCTACTCATTTGGTGATCATTAAAAGTATTTATAAATCAAGAATTTATAAACTAAAATTAATCAGAAGTCATAAGTTAATCACTTATAACTTATAACTTTATAATTTATAAGCTCTTTTGATTTGATAAATCTTTTACAATTGTATCTCGAATATCTTCTATAATTTTTAAAATATTTTTTTTGAAACATAGTTTTTAACTATCTCGCTATTCTATTTTTATTATTCGTTCTTTTCCAATCTTTTATAAATAAGTTAAAGGACATTTTAAATTTTTTGACAGAAAATGTGTTTATCAATATATTTTTACCAAACGCGTTAATTTTTATTATTCGAGTCTCTTTGACCGGGATCATGTTAAGTGAGGAGTGAAATTCGAATATATTTCTATATTATCCAACTATTTTTCACCCTAGGAAGAGAAATGACTTTCTCTATATCTATATTATGCAACTAGTTCTTTCACTTTCTTCCAATTTCAACACTTTAATCCAAATATAGAATAACATACAAAATGTAATCTCATAAATAAAATCTAGAAATGATAGAATGTCCGCGGATCTTATTCTTACATATTTGGGATAAAGAGTTTTTTTCTGAAATACCTTCGGCTCACACTTTTACCTAATTACATGATTGCTTATTTTTCGTTTATAAAATCAGTTTCAATATCTAAACATGGTGAACTGAGCTGTTTTTAACAAGCTAACCAAACCGGTCTTAACTCTTAAACGAAGGAAGAAGGAAAATAAAATAAAAAACGGCTGGCAAATTAAGCAGATGAGGTCGGCTGTAGGCCTGAAAAGTGACAACTATTGGAGCTGTGTGAGAGTGAAGGCATCTTTCAGTGCTCATCTCTTGTATATCAAAACATGGCAAAATATCCAACGACACTACAATATTTTAATTCAATCCATTTCCCCATATTTTCCTCGTTCCTCGCCTAATCTAATGCACACAGACCACAGTTGAAATTGCTCTTTCTTTGCCCATACTCCATTATTTTTCATTCACTCTCTTTACTCTTTCCAACTTTTTTTTGCTCATATGGATTTTTCCAGATGGGTTTTCTTGATTTTTATTTTTATTTCTATTTCCGCCATACCCACATGGTCAGTTTCTTCATTGAGTTCCCGTGAATTATCAGAAATTCCTAGTAATTTCCTTGATTTCGCGAATAAATCTGAGGTTTTTGATTGGATTGTTGGGGTTAGGAGAAGGATACATGAGAATCCTGAGTTGGGTTATGAAGAATTAGAGACCAGTAAGCTTATTAGAGAAGAATTGGACAATTTGGGGATTTCGTATAATTACCCTTTTGCCACTACTGGTATTGTTGGTTTCATTGGTTCAGGCAAACCCCCTTTTGTTGCGATCAGAGCCGATATGGATGCTCTCCCTATGCAGGTTCGAATCCAATTTTTAAGTGCTAATAACTTAATAATTCTGATTGTTGTTGTTGTTGTTATTGTCCCTTCGAATTTTGATGTAAAATTGGGTTTTTTATACTGATATACTGATTAGAGATCACCAAATAGGCAATAGCAAGCTGAATATGAATTTAAACAAGCAGAGATTCTTGTCTCTTGTCTTTTATTTTAGCTAAAGCAATTAGTTTTACACATTAATTTCAGGGATTTTTTTATTTATGGCCCGTCGGACAAAATTAATTATGGGCGCTAGCCAAAATATACAACCTATACAGTGATTATATGTATGTTTGTGTATATTATATGTATATTTATACTTAATATACAAAACATATACAAAGCATCCCCAGACCCCACTTACGGGATTACACTGGGTATGTTGTTTTGTTGTTATGTTTTAGAGCGGTCCAAAAATGAAACTATCCCTTAAATTTTAACAGGAAATGGTGGACTGGGAGCACAAAAGTAGGAATCCTGGAAAAATGCACGCATGTGGCCATGATGCTCATGTTGCAATGCTTCTCGGTGCTGCAAAGATTCTTCAAGAACATCGGAACATTTTGAAGGTTTGATTCTTGTGTTAGGACTTAGGAGTACCACATCTGCACAAGATTTGACTTTTTGCCCATTTCTCATTTTGCATTTTATTCATTGAATGAGTGGACTTCAATTGTTTGGCGTATATGCTGGTTCGCTAGATGAGTTTTATGGCCAGTGTAACTGGTTGGAGAAAGGCCTTATTTTGCATTCATTTTTAGTTTTCCTGAGGCTTGAAAAGGGTGTTGGGCTCTACCTCCCAAGATAGGGGCAAGGTCTGTGTACACTCTACCCTCCCCAGACCCCATTTTGTAGGGTTGCACTGGGTATGTTGTTTTTGTTGAAAAGGGTGTTGGGGCCAGGGAAGCAGGTTCTGAAAGTAAGAGCTTGAAATAAGATCTTTGGGTGATAGAAGAGCAAAGTATATGGTGTGAAAGGATGCTGTTACATTAAGAGAATGCTTTACTATGAAATCTCACCAAATTCAGTCTGGGTTGAAAAATAAAAATGCTATCTTGTGATAGAATTAGGCAATTAGCAGAATCTCCTTAGTGAAAAAGTAGAATTACCAGAACCAGGCACCCCTTCTCTGCATGTGACAGCTGCTGGGAATTGTAATTCTGGCTGGTGGCTAATCAAGATAGCTTCTGACTTAATCTTAAACCTAGATTTGCTTAGCAAAATGTTTGAAAAGATGCAAGAAGCTCTATTGACCAACAAAGGAGATCTTTTAGAGAATCTTGTAAGCTTTTATGGTATACTTTAGTTACTGGAAATGTCAACCATGCTCTTAAGCCTGATTACCTTTTAATAAATACCATATCTAGAAATCTTCTTATTTAATCCATAGTGCAGTCCTCAGTGCCTACATGACATCAATTTTTTGTTTGTCATATATATTCTTCTGGCAGCTGATATTTCCTTGGGCTTAATATTTTTGACAGGGAACAGTTGCTCTTGTTTTTCAACCAGCAGAGGAAGGAGGCGGTGGGGCCAAGAAAATGATAGATGCTGGAGCACTAGAAAATGTAGAAGCAATATTTGGTTTGCATGTCAATCCCAACTTTCCGTTGGGTAAAGTTTCTTCAAGGCCTGGACCCTTTTTGGCTGGAAGTGGTTTTTTCGAAGCTGTAATTAGTGGAAGAGGGGGTCATGCCGCTATTCCACAACATTCGATAGACCCAATTTTGGCAGCATCAAATGTAATTGTCAGCTTACAACATCTTGTTTCCCGAGAGGCTGATCCTCTGGATTCTCAGGTATATTTCTCACCAGAAAAATACTCAATTGTTTTTTGGCACTAGTCACTATTTAGTTGGTGCAGTGCCCAACTACCCATTCAGACCAATTGTCATGATTTCACTACTTGATTGGAGTTGTTTGTCTGGCAAATAAACTATGAATTGCAAATAAGAATCAAATCAATTGTAATAAGATTCAAATTAAAAGAATGGGGTTTGTCTACCAACCAGGCTCTAGTCAAATATTATTCTTTTGGATGGAGAACAGAAATGTATTTAAAGATAGAGGAATTAGTTTAGTATTGATTGAGATTTGAGGGTCAAAGTCTCTTCTTTTAATAAAGCTCAAGTTCTGAAATTATCTGGAAATTTTTATTATTCTTTTGGATGGAAATATATTCAATGATAGAGGAATCAGTTTAATACTGTTTTAGATTTTGAGGTCAAAGTCTATTCTTTCCTTAACAAAGCTCAACTTTGGAAATTATCTGAAATAGGTGAAGTTTCTTCTCCCTGTTCTGATTACTGTTTTGAAAGTGAGGAGTCCTTTCCCTGTTCTTTTGGATGGAAAGTGGAAATATCAGGAGGAGCGCCGCTGCCTGCAGCTGGAGCCAAAAAAGTTTATTACTATCTTTTTCTGAAAATGGAAATATATTCAAAGATAGAGGAATTAGTTTAAGATTGTTTGAAATTTGGGGGTCAAAATTTCTTCTTTCCTTAACAAAAATCTTTTGAAAGTATCGGTAGTAACTGAAGTTTCCTCTCCCTGTTCCGATTTCTGTTCTGAATTCAAAATTCTTATCCAATGAGATGATGCTATAGAAGGATTATATATAAAGGATAAACCCTTACTGGATTTGTAATATTTGACTAGAGCCTGGTTGGTAGACAAACCCCGTTCTGCAGCTGAAAAACTGACATGGTGAAGTTACTGTATTTGTGATGCATTTAGAAACCTTACCCTTAAGATAAGGATTGCTATTCCTCAACAGATGGTTCTCATGTTCCAACTTGGTCATGTAGTTTACTAACATAAAGTATGATCTGCAGGTAGTCACAGTTGCTAAATTCCAAGGAGGTGGTGCATTTAACGTTATTCCAGACTCCGTTACCATTGGTGGCACTTTTCGGGCTTTTTCAAAGGAGAGCTTTCTGCAGCTTAGGCAGCGAATTGAGGAGGTAGGATCAATTCTTAAATTAGTCAGTATCTCAAGCTGTTGCCTAAACAGTTGTGGGTGTTTCATTTTTAGGGAAATTAACACTTTGTCCCTCAAATATTGGCAAATTCTGATTTTGGTCCTTGTGATTTTTGATTAAGCATATTTCACCTTCAATTAATTGATGTGCGCTTTTGATCCCTCTATCTATGAATCTTCACGAATTTAACGAAATCTTAAGTGATAAATCTTTCAATTATAAATGTGTTATCCTAAATTTGTACTATTACTCCATATTTGAGGATATATAATTATAAAAATAATGTAACTATTACATATTTGCTACATAGAGGGACCAAGAGCACACCTTTAGTTAATTAAAGGTTAAATGTGCTTAACCAAGTATTATGAGGACCAAAATTAGAATTTATCTGTAACCGAGGGACCAAAAGTGTAAGTATCCCTTCATTTTATTTGCAATTCACTTTAGTTTAATCAGGGTTTTAGTTATTTCATTTTATATGCTGCATATGGAATGAAATTGCAGACTCATCCAACTGCAAAACCCACCTTATGCTTTGGTGTCTCTACATTCTTTACATTTTCTCTTTGGCAAAATATGCTGCAAGTTGTCTCTGTTTGATGGATTTATTTGGCGTCCACATAGTCTCATTCTGTTTATCCATGCTTTCTCCATAGTAGAGACTAATTTTCCTCTCGCTTAGGTTATTGTTGGGCAAGCTGCTGTACAGAGGTGCAATGCAACTGTGGATTTTCATACAAAGGATAAACCGTTCTTCCCTCCAACCGTGAATGATAAAAACTTGCACAAACACTTCCAGAGAGTTGCAGGTGATATGCTTGGTAACGATAATGTAAAAGACATGGAACCACTAATGGGATCGGAGGATTTTGCGTTTTACCAGGAGGTTATCCCTGGTTACTTCTACCTACTTGGAATGCAGGACGAAACAAATGAAAACCCTGCATCAGTCCATTCACCTCATTTTAAAATCAACGAAGAAGCACTTCCATACGGTGCTGCACTTCAAGCATCTTTGGCTATTAGATATCTTCTTGAAGCACAACCACAAGTTCCTTCGTCAAGTATAAATGATCACGATGAATTGTAAGGTGCTACTCTTTTATAGACGTGTGCGCCTAAATACTTCCTTGTTCATTTTTATGTCATGCTGGAACTGGCCAATCTAGCTCAAACTGTATATCTGGAACAAGTCGGGTACTTAGTCAGAAAGGTCAATGTTTATGCAACGATTATTACTTCAACAGCAAAAAACAACGTGGTACATTTTCAAGCAATTTCTTCTTCCTGAACTTATTCAAAAATCGGCATTAAGTAGGATCCATTAATCTCAATGGACAACCTCCGTTGGTCTCTTCTATTCAAAGTAATCAAATAGCAATCCATGCTTTACCATGTAGATGTTGGTAATAATTTGCATTTCTCC
Source organism: Anisodus acutangulus (assembly GCA_029783415.1). Taxonomy (NCBI): domain Eukaryota; kingdom Viridiplantae; phylum Streptophyta; class Magnoliopsida; order Solanales; family Solanaceae; genus Anisodus; species Anisodus acutangulus. The sequence goes on along the minus strand of CM056506.1, from coordinate 2,080,549 downwards.
TTTTCTTCTGAACTTTTATATTCTTTTGCTCATGGATGTTAGAAATATGGCGAATTCATTCTTAAATAGACAAGTTAAGATCAGCAACTATATAAACCCTCACTAATCATGTTAGTCAAAGTTTAAAAATCAAAGGAAATAATATAATATCATCATAGGAGAGAGCACACTGAGCATATCAGATCATGCATCAGTGTTCTATATACTGAAGCATCTAATAGTAAGCATGACACCTGCTTAATCACCGGAGCTAATTAGCTACGAATTTCCTATTCTTGCTAAGATACATTAGAACAAATGATTTCGAATCTCAGAAGCCCAAATACTTGGTCGAATGTTGTAATAAAGGACCCAAAGCACTAGGAGCAAATTTTCTGGCAAAAAGGAAACAAAGTGAAGTTGGCTGATTATTGTATACACACGTTGGGCTATCAGAAATTCTCTTGAAAAATTGATCATTAATATCGGCCTTCCCAAATGTAGCAGGATGAGCACCACCTCTGGACCAGTCCACCCAAGTTAGACTCCGGTTTGCCAGGAGGCCAGGAGATTCTATAGTCAGCATAGTCGGAAAATAGTGCTCGTCCACATAACACGCTGGTCTACAGAATTGCTCGAACTTAGGGTGATATTTCTCGTCTTTAACAATGTCAACAGCCAATTTCCTATTAACTTCAAACCACTGGGATCCTTTACGCCAATCAGTGATGTTAACCTCAGGTGTCATATTCGGATTGTAACGACCTCTTCCATAAGGTCCAGGTTCGTCTACTGCACCCATAAAGCTGTACCTGGATTTTGATATGTAGTGATAGACAGCTTTGAAGTTGTGGAGAGGAATGCATGCCTCGGATAGGAGGACAAAATATTCGTTGGAGATATCAAGCAGTGCATTAGCAAGAAGCCGTCTTTCAGCATCACACATGCTCATTCTTCCCCACTCCGCCACCTACACAAAATGAAGCAACAGAATTATGACATTGATCTATTATTTCAAGACTGGCCTCCATATTCCTATTTCTCATATACTACCAAATTTAGGCTTCACAGCCTGATTAATTGCAGCTAAATGAAAAACAAAGAGGTATGCAAACATCTTTTTGTGGAGACACTACCGAAAAGGTTTCAACCAGTGAACTTCATCCTTCAGTCAGCAAACTAGCCCATACAAACCTTCTAATCTAATAGATATGCATCATCTATCATATATATATGCCTGAAAATATTCCTTATAGCTTTATCAAACAAAATAGTCCTTACAGAAACGGAATTTCCCCCCCTAAGGTATAAACCAAATATTGGAGAAAGACAATTGAACGCTACTAGAAACATACAGTAGAAAGCTACTAGAAGGAGGTTACTATATCCTAACATCTTCTCAGCCTACTGCACTACCCAGAACAGCTTAACCAGTTCTGCCCTATGATATACGAGAATTCCATCTCAGCTGTCCATCGTCGACATGGTTGCTCTAAAAGTCTCAACAAAATATCAGACCTTAGAATTCAATGAAATATTGTAGAAAGATCTTTCTTTTTGTTTTTCCTTTTTTTTTTTGGATACAATTTCTTAAATAGCAGGACATTTGTATTAAAGTATGTGGCTCAGTAGTTCCTGGCATACACTAAGCAAATTTTATGGTACAAACTTTCTATAACGGAGAACAATTGTCGGCGTCCCTTGGTAACATATAAAGCATTCACTAGTCCCGCAAAAAGAGTAAGTGTTCTAATTGAGATGAATGTTTAAAAGGTTTACATGGGAGATTAGCTGTCACAAATATTTAGAAACCATCTAGATGAACACAATTGTGGCCAACTCATATAACAAGACAACCAAACAAATTAACTCTCTTATCCCACTGTCATCAATTCAACCTTTTGTTGAAGCTTTACTGCAAAAGCAAGCAACTTCCAATGACCTGCTATAACAAAGAACTTAGTTTCCCTATGTCCTAACTTTGCACGACTTAGGGGAATCCCATCATTGAAGAAGAAGAGAAATCTACGAAGTTTATATCTCTATTACTGTGTTCAGATATATCTAGTGTATTTTGAACAAAATGTATAATCCACTATTGCTGAATTTCTGGTTAAAACTTAAATAGTTACTGGAGCATGAACCCAGAGATCTTAAAAGAAGCTACACGAGAAAATAATACACAAAGTTCACCTTTAAAGAGCCCCACTCAAGTAGTTACTATGCAAGATCTGATTCAACAACCAAGTCAGAAAAGGCATAAAACACAGAAATATTATGGTAGACCAAGACTGAGGCTTACCTGATAGGAAGTATAATGAGGAAACATTTATATCTGATGAGATATTCAAAAAGAATTCTTTTTGACAGTTCCTCATATTAGAATACCAAAATGATAACATACATACATACATTAGGTAAGGGTAGGACTTGTGTGGCAAGTATTGCAAAGTTATAATTTTCACATATAATGGCAAGAAGAAATTCAAGCATAATGTAGTACAATAATAAAGGAAAAGGAATATGCTGACTTTACCTGACTAGGAATTTGCCTGTCAAGAAAAATAGATGAATGTGGGAAATCAGGATTGTATGATGGCAAGGAATGAACGTAGATTGAATAAAGCTTCTCATTCCCCTTGAAAAACCTCTCCCACAAAGGCGCCAAAGGCAAAGGTCCTCTAGTCAAGAACATGAACGCTATCTTACGCGTTCTATTAAAAGGGTATTGTTTAATTTGAGGAACAATCGAAGCTCGCCAAAACAACTGACTGTCATTCATCGAATGCAACAGATTCGACGGAGGCCTAATCCATCTCTCTAAACTAAGTTGTTGAAAACAAGGCTGAAATCTTGATTGTACCATAGGGATAACGTTCTGCACTACTGAATATCGAACCATATACATACTAACAAATGAAAATACAATAGCAAGACCCAAAAATAGCAAGAGAAACTGAAGTAACCTTAATGATAAAGGCTTATACTGATTTATTACCACCTTATTAACAGTGTCTTTTCCCTCCTCCAATGACCCTTGACTCCCTACTCTTGACTTCATTTCTAGTTCTACCAAATACTTCCCACTACAAAATCACTTCAAGAAAATTCAGATTTTATACTTATCATCACAATGGGTGTGTGGTTCACAAAATTTTACTTTAATAAAGCAAGGATTTTTATGAATCTCATACAAATAATTGATTCAACCAAACAGTATAGGTAATAAAATTTCAACCCCAGATCAAGAAAATGCAATTCAAAGCAAGTGGATATGTCCCAAGATCAAGAAAAGGAAAAAAGCCAAATTTCAAGATTTGGCTACTGAATCACTATTAGCCAAGAAATGGTGAAACATATACCATGGGGGTAGAGCTGAAGTGAAAATTGAGCTAATCTTTTTAATAAATGAGAGAGTATGGGCGTGATTGAAGGAACACATTAAACTTTAAAGGGTAGTTTGGGGTTGAAGAATAAAAACAGAATATTGTTATCAACACCAAATCTGTTGTGTAGTTTAGCTTGTTGATGACATCTTAGCCATACGTGGAAATAATGAGAAATTTAAAGGGCTTTTGCAGTCATCGAAGTTGTCTTCGTTGGGAAAGCAGCTAAGCAAAGGGTATGTTGTTGGAAGAACCTAGATGTCTGCGTTAATTAGATTTGTCTTGTGCTTTTACATATGAAAATTAAAATTCCAACTGCCCTTTCGATTTGTGACACGTGTTACTTGACAAATCTAATGGTCAGATTCCTTCCTTCAAATATTGACCGTAAACACACGCCTACAGAGAATCAGACCCAATGAAAGCCGACGAGAATACTGACAATATTGCAACCCAATACTAAAAACCACAAGAGATTACCACCCAGAAATCCTACTCAATAGATGTTTCCCACTCAGTAATATAAATACACGCCCTTAGGAGAGAGTAAAATTCCCAATAGTCACACAATCAATGAAGAACATTTCCAAACTCAGGCCATAATTGATCGTTCTCATATTTCATATCTTAATCAGCCTCAGTTAAGGACTTAAGGTTCATTCTTTTATATCAATTTTGATCGTTATTAATGATTGTACAGTGAATTTTAATGTTTGCACTTGCAGTAGTCTATAAAGAGGTGAAATTTGATATTGGGTCTGTCTCGTGAATGATAATTTAATTCTTCCAGAAAGAAAATACTAAAAGACCACAATCTTAAATTTGTCATTTGCTTCTGTGTGTAATCCTTAAAACTTCAACTTGACGCAATGCTTCTATATACTTTGATCAATGTGCCCATACTGTCATACTAGCCCTTAAAATTGAGAAGCAAGAACACCAATATATATTAGTACTAATTTTAGAGGGAGTTATAGAAAAAGGGTCTTGAAAAGCACGCGGAGAAAAAAAAATGGAGTTTGGAAGTCACGAAAGAAGAGAATATAATATGTTTAGTTAATTTGTATATGAATACTTGGAGTAACTGGTAAAATTATTGTCATGTGATCAAGAGGTAATGGAGCAGCATCTTACATAAATGTGAGGTGAGACGACGTACAATAGACCTTGTGGTCCTGTCCTTCACCGAACACCGCGCATAACGTCTTACATAAATGTGAGATGAGACGGCATACAATAGACCTTGTGGTTCGATCCTTCACCAAATCCTACGTATAACGGGAGCTTAATGAACTGTTGTCCTTTAATCCGTAGGTCACTAAATTCTTAGAGAAAAATCTAAGCGGTGAAAAATTTCAAGTGACGCGTGTCACAAATCAAAAGGGCAACAGGAGGAACCGGAAGGAGGGAGCACTGGAGTCTGGATGGGAGCCGGTTCCGAAAATTCCTATGTAATGAGCATTTATTTGGCCACACGTTCCTTAACAAATCACAATAAAACACAAGAAATAAAATACAAGTATGCTCACGTCACTTTGTCTCCTTTCTTTTGGTTTTTGTCTTTTTAATTATTATTTTTCAGATCCGAGGGTGAACTTTTCAATTATTCTTTCTATTTTTTCTATTTTTATCTAAGGATGTTTGAGCAAAACTCATAAAACTCGGTTGGCATTTTTGGCTTATTTAAGTGTCCGTTAAAAAGTAAAAGTATTTATATGTCAAAAATCAAAATCAATTAAAAGTTATAAATTGGTCATTTATGACTTTTAAAATTTATAAATATGTTTAGTGTGAAAAATACACACCCGAAAAGAAGCTAGCTTGAGCTTCGGTAGCAAAAAATATTCGATCATATAGAGTGAATTTTGAAATTGAATCGTAATTCATGTGATGAATCACGTGAAACTTTATTTGAGAATACGGATAAAGTTTCAAATTGATAATTGAAAAAATTGAGAAATTGTATATATGATGCATGGATACTCAAGAGTATGAATTTTTTTTGAGAAAATCGTGTGAATTTATTCAAAGAAGACAATATTACACCATGTATTTTTGGCTCAAGTTAGTCAACCAACAACAAAACTCTTTCTCATAGTTTTCAAAAAATTATTTCACAGCCTAACTTTCTATAAATTAAATCAAACCAATACAAATTCAAGCTTAGGACCTAATACCATCAAGGACGCTTTCACATATGTATTATTTTCAATATCTTACGTTTCTTTAATGATCGTGTTTGGATTCAGAAAGCACCTAATTTACCTAAATTGAGTCCCATAATAGATGGTACAATAATTGTCGACTACAGAAAAGTCGGTGGAGTAGTTTATAATTCTATTGATCATGTCGACTACATAATAGAAATAGAAATTTTCTACCTCCGTTTTACATTCATGGGACAACATAAACTCATTTATCTCTATTTAATTAATAACGTTACTGATATCACTGTCATCCATTACAAGAACAATATAAATTTAGAACAATAAGTGTACCGCCTCAATGATATGTGTTTTTCATATGCAGCTTCATCACAAATTATGATTAATATATGTAAATTCACTTCATATTTCATTCTTCATTCTGATGTATATAACTAATTTAATTATGCGTTTAATCATAATAAATTAATATAATTTAATATAAATAACGAGTATGAATTTTTTTGCATGATTAATAGGCAAATCTGGGTTTCTAAACCTACAACAATTTCGAGACCATCTTGTAATCCACACTCACAAGTAGACATATATATATATATATATATATATATATATATATATATATATATATCTTTCGAAACAATTTTATATATGCGGTGTCTAAAATTAATTTTGACAAACAAAATGTCTAAAAATTCATATGGCTGAAGTTTAGACTTATGCATTTGACAAAAGTTCAATCAATTTTGATGAACTTCAGGACAAATGCTTGAACTTCAACCACATGAAACTTTAGATATTTTTGTTTAAAGTTAAGCTTGAAAGGCCTAACTTTAGACATCACATGTCTGAAGTTGTTCCGAAGTGGATAGAGATATAAAAAAATTTAACAGTAATTATCAAGTTAAATAGTAGTGTCCAAGTAAAATATCTTGTGAAATTTTTGCCATTGTCCCTTGGGATAACTATTCAGTAAATGACATTCTTTTTATTTCTCTGACAACGTATGAACTTTTTACTTTTTAGACTATAGTCTAAAGACTCCCCTCAAACTAAAAATCTTATAAGATAATGTTAAGATCATATTTTTAAAATTTGTAATGTTAGATAATAGTCTATATTTTATTAATTTTATAAGTTATATTTGTCCAACTTAATAGGAACAAAATCTGAAAAATCGCTTAAAAGGGGACCTTTCCCGTCCGCTTGGGCAGCTCAATTGGTTTCAAGGGGGATATTTGGAGCAAAGACCAAGGATCGAATCCCGTCAGCGGCAGTGTGGGGGTTTCTTCTTGAAATAAAGGAGGGCCCCTTGTGCGCAGCGTGGTAGTGGTCTAACCTTTGAAATCAATTGAGTCACCATGATTTACCTCCTTCACAGACCTGTCGGACCGGGGTGTGGGGGCTCCTGGGTGGGAGATTCCACCTTTGGAGCAAAAAGGGACCTTTCCCAGTCGAGAGACGCTTTGGGCTTTTCAATAAATCAAAGCCCAAGTAGAAGTTAGCTCCCGGGTAAACCCGGCCTCTTATCAACATAACCCGATTTTCCCCCACATAAATTTCAAAGAACCCTATATAAATAGCTTGACTGTCGAAACAGTTCGTCAGTTCGTCTTCCCAATTTCCAAGAATCTGCAGCCACCACAGGTATTTCGCATTTTTCTTTTATTTAATTTCTTATATATCTGATATTAACGAGGATCTTGAAAACAGTCGCTCTACCTGTTTCAATGGGTATGTGTTGTTGTATATATCTGATATTATGTCTGCGAAATAGTAGGATCAAATTGTTACTGAAATTGACATTATGTTTCAGGCTAATTAAGATAATTATGCTTAGGTTACTTAGCATTTTATTACGTTCATGCACTCGTTAATTTTGGCACAAATGTCAGTAAAATTGTTTAAACTTTTCGTTTTAATAACATGCTGATACAGAATAAAATAGTTTAAATTTTTCGTTTTAATAACATGCTGATACAGAATAAATTTTGATTGATATTTTTCCTTCTTTTTTCATATTTATGACTTCTTTTTTGGTTTCTTTGGGTATTAGTTTCGTCGTTATACCCTAAACCTAAAGATTTTGGTCTTCTCATTGTCCTCATATGAGGATTAATGGATTTTAATGATGTAATTGTTAACAAAATATGAATCTGAACTAGAATTTTTGGCAACAGTATGATGTCGAAAGCTCTACACTTATTGTTTGCCAAACGAAGGGTCTCTATATTTCGCAAAGACGGGACATTAAAGAAAAGGAAAAGAAAAGGCAGGACACAATGAAAGGTAAATAGAAAAAAGGTGAAGATAATTGTTAAGAGTCCCACATCGGATATGGGTTGGAAACATGGACTCCTTACATGGACAATCCTCACCCTACAAATAGATCTTTGGCCTAATTCAACCCAAAAGCTAGCTTGTAAGGTGGGGATTATCCAAATCCATGTAAGGAGTCCATGCTTCCGTCCCATATCCGATGTGGGACTCTTAACACTTCCCGCATGCCCAGACCTTGTTAACTGAGCGTGAATAATATAATCTGGGGGCCCAACATCGGTGAACAAAGAATTGGAATGGTTTGGCTCTGATATCATGTAAAGAATGGATCTTGGGCCTAACTCAACCCCAAAAGCTAGCTTGTAGGGTGAGGATTGTTCAAGTTCATATAAGGAGTCCATGTTTCCATATCCGATGTGGGACTCTTAACAATAATAACACCAACACAGATGAGAGAGCAGTTGAAGCGGACAGGAGCTCGGAGTTGCCCGAACACATTTTACATCATATCCTTTATCTTCTCCACTGACCAAAGGATATTGTCTAAGAAGTGGAAAGTCATTTGGAATCTTTCACATCCTTTGATTTTGATCAGAATTGGTTTAAAGGTGAAAATAATTGGAATCATCTTCAACCTCCACCAGCGGAGAAACAGAGCTTCATGTTAAAACATGCACTTGAGGAATTTGCCGGAGATGTGCCAGTGAGAGAAAAGTACGTTCTATTTGTTGCAAACGCCCCGGCAACTAGAGTTGAACCATTGCCAAGTATACAAAAGTTTAGGATGTGTGTCACTCGTGTAACTATGATATTGTCTAGTTTATTGGATGATTGGATTGGTGTTGCGATTGAGAAGAATGTTAAAGAGCTTGAACTCCATGTGGATTTGGATCGCAAAGACAGACCTTACTTACTGCCTTATGAACTCTTTGCTTCAAAGTCAATGACCTCATTGAAGCTTAACGGATGTGGAATCCACGAATGTGGAGTCGATTATAATGATGATGATGTAGAGGATGGTATTGTTGGTGACATAATGGATGATGATGACATAAAGCTCCAAAACCGGGAGCTATCCATGAAAGCGATGCGAATCAATGAGAATGTAGTCCATCATTTTGTCCAAGGCTGCCCTTTTATCGAAGGTATGCCACTGATCAATTTCGTTCAAGGATTTGACGCTAAAGGTTTCAACTTGTTTCTTGCCTCCAAACAGGTCTCAAACTCATCAAACTCCTTGTATTAAATTATCAGCGATGATTTATATGGCTTTCTCATATGTCTATTATTTATTTATTTATTTATTCCTGTGGCACTTATAGGATGTGAACATCAATGAGGAATTGAAAGAACTCCATCTTCTTCATTCCGGAGCATACAAGATAGAATTGACTAAATCAGCAAGAATACTGGAAAATCTTATCAACAGTCATTTGCGAGATTTTCAACCAAAAACTCTTACCTTAAAGACATCTCCTACAAGTGACCTCCTCATGGTAAGATGACCTCTATCTTATTTGGATCACACTTCTGGTTCTTCAATGCTTTCTATGGCTACAGTGGATAGGACTCATTGTTATTTTTTTGTGGAATACAGTTCATACAGGAGAAGATATTGAACAAAGAGAAAACTCCTAGCTGTTGTAAATACTACTCAAAGAAATGCTGGCGACATTATTTAGAAGACATTACAATGTCTGAGTTTTCAAATGCTTTATCTACAGTGGATCCTAGTATGAGCTTGGAATAAAATGGAGCGCGTCACCCTTGCCTCTGGCGGAGGATATAGAGATAACAGAAAAGTTACTTGTGCACAGAGATACAGAGCTAACGGATATTGATGAGTAATACATAGGACATATATACATTGATTGTACTTGTTAAGTCATCTATTTGAACTATTTTTCGTTTTTAGATCATTTTACTATCAGACAAGCTCATCAGGTTTTGGTTCAAAATATTATACTTAAAAGTGAAAGTAAGTTGAATTGGTTGATCCTGCCCCTAATCTGTCCCAAACTGATTAAAGGCAAAATGAAGAACGCTTTTTTCGTGCGAGTATCCAAATAATTTGTCAGCTCCATTTTCGGATGATTGGTTTTGCGTGTTATTTAGACAAATTGGTGAAGTAAATGTTTCAACACCTGAAAGATGGTGGTTTAGTGCTGTCTCTTGAGAGTTATCAGCTCCTGTCCGGATCCTAGGGGGACGACTATCTCAGACTTTTTGCTGAACATATTTCAACATTCTCATAGTGTTGGTTTTAAGTAAAGGAATCTTTCTTTTACTGATGAAAAAAACGCGCATTAGTGATTATTGGAATAAACTACTCGTATAGTCGTATTATCTGTGCCATCAATCTCTGTTGCCTTTGCCATATGCATCTGGTTCTCACCAAAAATTTCAACCATGATAAGATATGCACCGTCTCCACTAATTACCTATAGGAAAGATGTAAAGCTAAGGTTCTGAAGAATGGTAAAAATTGGAATCAGATACGTACTGCTACAGAAGTAGGGAAGACAACAATGGCTTCTGTCACTATATAAAAGCGTTAATAAGAGATTGCTTCTTGCATCTTAGCTAATTCAACTCTTCCATTCATCCTTTCTTGAATCATTGCATTTTGGTGGATGGACAGGGTAAGTAATCTTGAGCTTCAACGTGTTTCTTTTTTATTTAATAGATATTCAGATTCTCATGTAGTATTGGCCACGACTCTTGTGATAGCCTAACACAGGCATTATCCTTATATATTTTTGTGTGAAAAATTACCAAAAAATTAATAAATATCAAGTCTTGTAACCCATAATAGCTAGAGAAGAAGTGATGGGGGCCTCGCGGGATAACCGTGGTGGGCATCGAGGGAACTGGTGGTGGAATGGTAAAGTTCAAGAGAAGGTGGAAGTGAAGAAAGCGCCGTATGAGAAATTGGTAGAAAGCAATGATGAGGTGGAGAAGTGGACGAATAAGGAGCCGTATAAGATGGCGAGGAAGGAGGCAAATCTAGAGGTTACGGCGGCGAAAACGGTGGCTTTTGAATGCATGTATGTGGAATTAGATGAGAAAGGCGGGGATAAGAAGTTGTACAGACTAGCCAAGGCAAGGGAGAGGAGGGCCCGTGACTTGGATCACATAAGGTGCATCAAGGACGAGGACGACAAAGTACTGGTGGAGGAAGCCCATATTAGATGGATGTGACAGTCTTACTTTCATAAACTCTTGAACGGAAAAGGAGATGAAGACATTGTGCTGGCAGATCTGAAACATTCTGGTAGGTACTGAGATTTTGGGTATTGTATAAGCATTAAGGTTGAGGAGGTTAAGGGTGTTGTTCGCAAGATACGCATGGAACGAGCGATCAGACCTGATGAAAACCTAGCTGAATTTTGGAAGAGCGCAGGCGGGGCAGGTTTGGAGTGGCTGACTGAGTTGTTTAACATCATTTTTAAGATGACAAGAATGCCCGAAGAATGGAGGTAGAGTACAATGATTTCCTTGTACAAAAACAAAGGTGATATCCAAAGTTGCAACAACTATAGGGGTATCAAGCTGCCGAGCCACACTATGAAAGTTTGGAAAGGGTCATGGAGATGAGGGTGAGGAGAGGCGTGTCTATTTTTGAGAACCAGTTTGGATTCATGCCGGGGCGTTCAACTACTGAATTCATGTCGGGGCGTTCAACTACTGAATTCATTCATCTTATTAGGAAGTTGGTGGAGTAGTATGGGGAGAAGAAGAGAGACTTACATATGGTTTTCATCGACCTCGAGAAGGCATACGAAAAAGTCCCTATGGAGGTTCTATGGAGATATTTGGAGGCTAGAGGTGTACATGTGGAGTACACTAGGGCGATCAAGGATATGTATAATGGAGCCAAGACTAGGGTACAAACAGTAGGAGGAGACTTAGAGCACTTCCCAGTAATGATGGGGCTGCACCAGGGATCAGCTCGTAGCCCATTCCTATTTGCATTAGTGATGAACGGACTGATGCGACAAATCCAAGATGAAGTATCATGGTGTATGTTATTCGCATACGACATAGTCCTGATTGATGAGACTCACAACGGAGTGAACGCCAAGCTGGAGGTTTGGAGACAAATTCTAGAGTCTAAAGGGTTCAGGTTGAGTAGGACCAAGACAAAATATTTGGAGTATAAGTTCAGCAATGGGAGCGACCCTGAGACAAGCGTGGAGGTGAGACTTGGTACTCAGGTCATTCCAAAGAAAGGAAGCTTCAAGTACCTAGGGTCTATTATCCAAGGGAATGGAGAAATTGATGACGATGTCACACATCGTATTGTGGCAGGGTGGATGAGATGAAGGTTCACATTTGGAGTTTTGTGCGATAAGAAGGTGCCACCAAAACTTAAAGGCAAGTTCTATAGGGTGGTGGTTAGACCGACTATGTTGTATGGGGCGGAATGTTGGCCAGTCAAGACTTCACACATACAAAAGATGAAAGTTGCGGAGATGAGGACACTTGAACTCAAATCTATCTTACCTTCAATCCATCTTTGTCCAGCTAGTTCATAACAAAATGTTAGACCAATCTCAGGGCTGACACAACCAATTCGTGTTGATATGGATGTGTGGGCATACAAGGAGAGATAGGATTAGAAATGAAGATATCAGAGACAAAGTGGAAGTGACCTCGGTGGAGGATAAGATGCGGAAAGCGAGGTTGAGATGGTTCGGGGATGTGCAGAGAAGAGACACATATGCCCAAGTGCGGAGTTGTGAGATGTTTACTATGGACGGGTTCAGAAGGGGTAGAGGTAGGCCGAAGAAGTATTGGGGAGAGGTGATTAGACGGGATATGTCGCATGTGCAACTTACTAAGGACATGACCTTAGATATAAGATTGTGGAGGACACGAATTATGGTAGAATGGTAGTAGGTAGTCGAGCGTAGTCCTACTTACACTTACAAAATGATAGTTGTAGTGTTATTACTGTAGGCCCGATTAGCCTATCACAGTTATAGGCGCAATATTGTTTTATAGTCCCTTGTAGTTTGATTTCTGCTGCTATGTGTTCCCTAGTGTTCTTTGTTGATATTATTTATCTAAGTTAGCTACTGCTTTTTCCTACCAGAATGCGCTACCATGACGTATTCGGTTTTGTTATCCGGATGTTCATATTGCTTTAATTTCTTAACTGGGCCTGACGGTTTCTCTTGCGTTGTTGTGCTTGTTTTACTTGTGATTATGCTTTGTCTTGAGCCAATGGTCTCCCAAAAATAGCCGCTCTACCTACCAAGGTAGAGATAAGGTCTATGTACACTCTATCATCCTCAGACCCCACATGGGATTCCACTGGGTATGTTGTTGTTGTAACCCATAATAGAAAAAGTGCATTTGGTTCCATTAGTAGGGGAGCCATCCTTATCCAAGGGGTGTTGACACCTTTTCATCAGAAAATTATATTGTATAGCTAGGTAAGTTCTTTTATGTATATGTATATGTATATAATATATATTGTATGTTGAATTCAATTGACTTCTCATGTGTTTGCTTCAATATATTTTGAATTCTTTATTGAAAATTTTGGCTCAACAATTAAATTACGTTATAAAAACGTAAAATTAAAGCAATCAAATTTAAATTCTGAATTTGTTTTGATCCCAAGATTGATGAACTAATTGTGAATAAAATGCATGTAGAGGGTTGGGAAGGACCAACGCGACGAATTAAAGAAGAGGTCAGTCAAGACTTCGCACATCTAAAAGATGAAAGTTGCGGAGATGATGATGCTGAGATGGATGTGCGGGCATACAAAGAGGGATATGATTAGAAATTATGATATGCGGGACAGAGTGAAAGTTATGACCCATCATTTAGCCCATCTTGACCCGCCCATCTTAGTCCATGTAAGCTTTGGGCGGGTTGGTCGTCGGCCCATCTTGACCCTCCCAACTTCAGTCCAAACGGCCCATCTGCCACCCTAACTGTGGTCTATGACCAAAATGGCAAGCCTTATCAAGCAGAGAAGCACGGAGGAGTTGGAGGTAGCAAAACTGCGCAGATAAAACTTTATTCTTTTGGATTTTAGTTGATGATGATGTAAAGATTTTTTATACTGTCCATGTAATTTCACCTACTACAGCATATTAGTTACCTTTTTATCAGGTTGTCAGTTGATTTAACGCTTTTGTTAATGAAAATGAAATTATGTTTAACTTAACTCTAAAAGTTAGTTCATGAAACGCAATTTCCCAAAACCATACAAGAAAATATTTCACTTGCTCAAACGATACAGGACGCGTAACACTTTCCCTCCTACATGCTCATCACTGATCATTTCGTGCGTGGACAATATAACATCTGAGTCCTTCATTGAATAAGCCAACAATAGGAATGAGTCTTAACTTTGATACAAATGTTAAAGAAAATGGATTGGGAGTAATTCAACTAGAAATTAGCTCATAAGGTGGGTATTTTCCAAGAACCGGTAAGGAGGCAAGAACCAAACCCCTTAACTAATGTAGGATATTTAACCGTTTGCATAGATATTTACTTGTAATTACCTTTTAAAAATTCTAATTGCTACATTTTTTTTAATACCGTCAGAGTTTAGAACTTAAACTCTTCTCTCTTTTTGGCCTTTTGCCGTCAACTTTTGTTATTACTCCAAAACTTAATTAGTGCCTCTTGAGTGAATCTCAATTCCAGATTAAGCTTCAATTTCCACAAGAATACCTGACGAGCGCTAGCGGCTATTATTCTCCGGTGGCGTATGGTGGCACTCCCGTGATAAGATCACCCACTTTTAGCAGCAATACAGGAACATTTGGACCATTTGGCGTTGGAGGAGGAACACCATTTTCAATGCCAATGGAAGGTGGACAGATTGTAGGCTTTAAGTGGAGGAGTGAGTGGTATTTAGATGCTATTGGCTTCTATATTGCTAAAGTAAAGACAACTAGAGTCTTTCAGAAAGCTCAAAAAAGCCTCATGAAACTTGCATTTCTGTGTCTATAAACTACAGATATGGAGATAAACCAAAAAAGTACTCCTATTACTACAAACCAAGCGTTCCAAAAACTGAGGCACAAGGGAACATGACCTCGAATCAGTCAGCCTGGATCCGAGCCATCCAAAGAAGAAAGTATACATAGGGAAAGATCTCCCTAACGACTTGTGTTCATTTATAGTCTGTAACTCAACTGTCTGTACTAAAAAAATAAAGTAAAATGATTTAATATTTAGACATTTGTAGTCGAAGTTTATGCTTTAGCTTTATATATCATTTTTCTATTATTGGTAGTATCCAGATCAACTTATGCGCATCTTAGTTGATCCATGCACACCTGCAACGTCCCACCAACAGAGATGCAATGCAAACCCCATTGGTATCATTTCCACAACAAATGCAATTCCCTCTGAAGTACTTCGAAAATGTAAAGATAACACGATTGACAACTTTAAACGAAATTTGACAAAATGGTAATACTTTGAAAAGAGTAAGGGAAACTTTTTGAAACTTAAAAATGATAATTTTCTATTTATACACAACAATCCTTTCATTCTTGGTGGTCACTTACGAATGTCTTAGTTCCCCCACCTCTTCAACAGGGGGGGGGGGGTTGAGAGAGAGTTTTGAACATATCTAAACCCACAGGAAGCGGATGATCAACTTTTAAATTGAAAGGTACAAGCATCATCAAATCTTTTATCGATCAAAGACTGTATTTATCTCTTAGTAAACATGTGTTCAGCACTCATGCCGTCTGATCTAGGGCCAAAACTGGCACAGGTAAAACCTGCAATACCTCATTACAACAATTGAAGAACGAGCGAAATAATACTTCTGCGTTCATTATAAAACACAAGCTATCTTAACTGGTTTTTCTTTAAGAATGAGATGAATCTGTTTTCTCGGCCAAATAATGGTCAAGCATATCTTCTTCATCATCTGTCCACGCAAAGAAATAAAAATAAACAATCATGTCATTTTTATTCACAAACAAATAGACAGGAGGAGGATGAGAACAAGAAATTTGACCTTCAAAATCATCATCATCAAAATCAATATCATCCACATCCTCATCAGATTCTTCAGCAATAGCTGCTGCAGCTTTCTGTTGACAACAAAAAAACCAACCCTATTTAGCAACAGCCACACATAACAACCCACAACAATACCCAAGCAGCTTATGCAGTAACATCACCTCACACCCAAGTCAAATGAGTTACCACTACATACATCAAACACTTTTGACTTACAACGCCAATACAGTTGAATGCAGTATACTATTTTAGCCGTTCGGATTAACGTATGGTCAGGGAACATTACAAGCAGCCGGACTAATCAGAAGGAGAAGGAACAGGGCCCAGAGCAGTACTTTTATCATACATGAATTCTTTTCTGTTCCCCATAATCCTTGTCCTCACTAACACCAAAATTTCTGACAACACAAAAATAAAGGATAATAGGGCAAATACTGAGATCATATTTAAAGCATTTCATAAAAGTAAGGTCAGAGGGCCTTTATTGCTTGATTCTTACATTTTCAATTCTGCTGAATGCAGAAAAACATCAATACCTTGTTATCATGTCGTTGACTAATGTCAGTATATTTTAGCAAAGACGAATTGGACCTTTGTCTTCACATTTATTAAACACAAAAAAGAGAGAGAGACTTCCCATAATGGATGGGATAGTCTTATGAAACTCTGGTCAGTATCCGGAAAGTTGAAACTAAAGCTTGGTGTCCTCATTGACACAAATCATTTTGATGGCCACTATAAAATTTCATTTCAGCAACGCAGGCATCGATGAGATTAAAATAGCATGATTTCATAATTAACTTAGAAACGGCAAGTACACAATAGAATAAATTACCCCACTGGCTCTTCCACTTTCAAACCATTGCCTCCCTGTCAGTTTCTTTTCCTTCGTAACAGCAAGTGCCGAATCTGGCATTAACCTGAACGTTGATATATGATTGCACATCAGGAACGTGATAGCCAAATTTGTAGAAAAGAAAATACAGAAAAGTAGTTGGTCAGCCACAAGTTTCTAAAGTAGAAATGTCCAAAAGCAAAGGAGTTTAAGTGGTAACATATGACCATAATTCATACATCTAGCATCACCAATTCAATAATTCCTAATATCTGACACAAAAAAACTGTTTAAAAGTCCATGCACTCCACAAATAAGAAAAAGAATAAACATTTCACTCTGGCAACAAAGTGCCCCTAAAGTTGCCCAAGATTTTCACAGATTTAGAGTTGATAATTTGTTTTAACTGTATGCAGCTTCACTGGCATTTCAAAAAGTATAATGCTTGTAATGTTATTGGATGAAGAAGACCCACTTCCAGTGCTACAACTTTAGTTGAGAAGCCAATGCAAGAAACATACTTGGCTTTTTCCAGAGCTATTTCAGCTTCAAATCTTTCCCTCCATGCCAAGAATGTTTCAACGGTAACTGCTTCTCCATGTGGTACAATTACCTGAAGTCAAAGGAACAATAACAATTAAGTGATCAAGATTCAAGGCCAATCAATCAAAACAATAAGTAACACGAAGATTTTCCAGTAGGTAGTTCAACAGAGCGCCACAGATTTGCTTATAAATATGTAGACGCAAGGTAGATCCGCAAGGTTTCCTGGAGCTGCTAACTAACAAAAGTGAAGAATTGAAGTGTTTGTCACCTCTTACTACCTTGACTGAGAGACAGATATAACTGCCTTACCACTTTCATGCTCAAACTAGCAAAAGTCACTACGCTCACATTGTTGACAACTTCCGGTAGATTTCAAGTACATCCTAATATCTTGGCCTGGCTTCCCTTCTTAAACCAAAACACAAACTATATTAGCTCAACTTATAAAGTGACATTAGAAGAATATATGTTGGAGCTTAATTCCAAGTACCATCAGAACAGAGCATGCCTTTTCTTCCTTTTATTTCCCCCCACCCCCCTCTTTTCCTATTGAGTGGATAAGTTATCAAAATCATACTAAAGTAACCTAGGCTTGTCCAGTGTTATCAAAGGCGCGCTTAAGCCCTGTAGCGAGGCAAAAACCATGTTGAGCGCTTTGCCTCGCTTCATGGGCGCTTCAGTGTCATCATCAAGACTATAAGACATACTTTTCCTTGTCAATGAGCGTAATCCTGAAGAGGCAACACTAAATTATTGATATTTCACTTTATCGTAATTCTTTTTCAATTTTTTTGTCCATATATTTGTTATTTTATATAATAATTCTTAGTCTTGGACTACACAGACATATTTGTATTTTTTCTCCATTTGCGCCTTTCTTCATTAAAGCCCACATTTTATTTGCCCTTTGCGCTTAAAGCCCCAATTGACCTTAGAGCTTTTTTTCACTTTTCGCCCTTGATAACACTGGATTTGTCTGCTCAACAGAAGCTGGGGGAATTCAAGATTCATGTGTCAAAATCACTGAAATCTTCGATTTATGACTTTTCGAGTTTGCAGTTAATGAAAGCTCATTCACATGCAACTCAATAAGGACAAAAGAACATACTTCCTCTTTTTTGGCTTCATCATCTTCAGCACCTTCGTTTCCTGTCTCTTGAGCAAATCTTTCAGATAGCCAGTCTTAAGCAGATGAGACCAATGTGTAGACCATGGCCATGCCAAGATTCTCAACAGCCTGCTAATGCAAGCATTTATAGAAGAAGCTAAGGCATAAAAAACAAGTGCATGAAATTACAAAAAGAACGACACTCGTCAATTTCTACAAATTATTCTACATCAGTAGCTACATGCAAGAGGCGAATCTAGGATTTCTAGACAATGGGTGCACCGCTAAAAAAAAGAAGGAAAAATGTATTAAGTAGGGAATTGATCCCTATTCCTCTATGTAAATAACTCAACATTCAACCAAGTGCACCATTTAATCTTCTTGTAGTATGAGTGCCAGCAGATAATACTATACCAATTTTAGAAAATATATACATGAAATATCTAATTTCACGGAGAGACCATGGGTTCACGTGCCCCATAAGTTAACCTTAAATTCGCCCCTGGATACATGCTAAAGACAGAGAGAACAAGGCTTCATTTGGGGGCCTTCAGGGTAGGGTCAAAGCCACTGCCACAATAATCAGACAAATTTTGACTAGCAGAAGAAATGATATTTACGAGGAACGTATTGCATAAGATCAGGGCTTGAAAACATACCTCTTGTTCAAGCTTCTCTTTCAAGATTTTAAGATCTCCAGAATGAATTCCTTTTAAACTAAAAAAACAAGAGAGATCTCTTAGTAACAGTTGCACAAAGCCACAAAGTTGCTTATATCACATCATAATAGTAAAGCAAAACTAAGGTAGCTATTAGGCACCTCCTGTTATATTAATAGAAAAATGAGTGCTACTAACAGATCTGCTGTTAAGAATATTAGTGAAGCTTGTAAACCGTTTTGAGTACACTCGATGATGGATCACTCACTTATGGACATAAGCTTGCTGGACCACATTAAAAATTACATTCTGTCTTTGATTATTTAGTCTCGCCTACAGCTTGTCATTTTCGCAAAGAAACTACATAAAGGACATGCCATTTACAATATGTTGAGAACTATGGGTAAAAATCCAATTTGAATTACAAACGACAAAGGAAAAGAAGGATATTTCTCTCTATTATGTAGCATTGGAAGAAGTGTATGCAATAAAGAGAACACTACATGCCCTGGGATCATATATCCTAGTGCAAGGTTAAAATTACCTTGAGACATTCAAGAGTGGAGGTTCATCCGGATATTTTTCAGTGTGAGAGAATATTAAAGCCAGTAGAACTACAGCAACAATTTGGTAGCAATCATTGTTAGTGGGAGTTCATATACTTAAAGCAAAAGAAGTAAAGAAGAGAGCTGTAGAGGAAATAACTGTGAGACAAATAGCAAAACCTGAAGATTGTGGAGATTCTTCGTCATCCTCCTGTACAAAAAGTAAAGTTGTAAGAAGTATGATAATAGTAATCAAAACAGCATAAATACCACTAGTAAAGCAACCAATAAGATGCATAATTCCTTCTTAGCGACAAGTCCAAACAGAACCTCAACTACTTATGAACTAAATCCGCCCCTAGGCACTACTTTGGTGGTTTTATCATCAATTTTGAATAGTAAAGTAGTAAATGATACCAAAAATACCATGTACCTCGGGTGTAATAGTAATTTGGAAGCATCGATTTGAAGTGTTTAGCCCACTTTCACTGGAGTGAATTTCTAGCAGAACCATCACAATAAAGCTATCCACTAAGATTTGACAACATAGAGCAAGAAGAAGCAGCTACAAATTGAATAAATAAGGATAGTTGTGAACCTTTGAATTCATCCATAAGAATTGCTTCCAATGCTTCTATTTCCATCTCTTGTTCCTGCTCATAGTCTAGTCCAAAGTTCTAATAAGACGGATATAATCACTGCAATCAATGAATTCAATTGCAGATAAACCAATATATTCAAATTCCATATAACATATGACATATAACTATGCCATTTTACAAGCTTAAATCCGTAGCCTAAAGTATTGAAGTTAAAATTTGTTACTTTTTTATATGTTGAAACGGAAAATGTATCCACATACAGTCCTATTATAATTTTTTTTAAAAAGGACCAATTTTGTTCTCAGAGAACGTGCCAGTGTTACTCTGGATTTCGTCCAATTTGCCTAGTTTTCTGAATTCATAGTCATCATTACATCAAAAAAATGGGCTAAAATACTGAACAACAACAACATACCCATTAGGTGGGGTCTAGGGAGGGCAGAGTGTACGAAGACCTTACCCCTACCCCTACCATGTGAAGGCAGGGAGGCACTGCATAAATAGCAGTATACTGAATAAATGGCTCCTATACTAAAATGGTATAATGAATGCAATTGAATTCAATTGTATATACACCAATATATTCAAATTCCATATAACATATACTTAGCACATTCTCAGGTTTGTCACAAGCTCAAATCCGTAGCCTAAGTATCGAAGTTAAATTTTGTTACTTTATATAAGTGAAAATGGAAAATTTTGTATACACAGTCCTATTTAAATCGATCAGGTCCAATTTTGTTACTACTGGTTTTCGTTCGATTTGCATTAAAAAAAAGGTGTCAAATTACTAAGGGAATAGCTCGTATACTAACAATCTTCTACCTATAAAGCAATAGCTCAAACATCGAATGAAAAATCAATAAAAAGAGTTTAAATAAGCTCAAATTTGCGGGAAAAATCAAATTTTTTTAGGGCAATTACCTGTCATGGTTGCTCTTTGATGAATTTCTCACTTGTTATTGCTTCGCGATCACACAAATAGTAGACAGACTCGATTAGAGAGCTGTAGCAACAAAAAAAAAACTAAGAGCTCTATCACAAGAGGAGCAATGGTACTACGACGTCGTATTTGAGTGTCACTCGCATGAATCTAGGGTAAAGAAAACCCACTGAATTAACAGTGATCGAGAAAAATCAGAGCCGTTAATCTCAAACACATCAAAAGTCAATTCTTTATAATTATCAAAGCCTCCTTGTAGTTTCTTTCCGTGGCACTTAAGTGCGTATGGTTTGCAATATTATATAGCATCTCACCAAATACTCTAACTTCAGTTATCGTATTAATTATTGTTGATCCTATTCTTTCTCATTATTTTCAAATGGCCTCTTTACTACTTTGAGCCTATATGGATTGGCTTATTTTAGATGTTTTTAAATCAAAATAGTTTTAAAATACTTTTATTTGGATAAAATAAAAAATATTTTTAAATATTTTATTTAAGCTAAAATAATAAAAATAAGTCATAAACCCATTCAAACGGGTTCTTTATTTTCTTTTCACACCTATTTTGATATACTTTACTTGAGCCTTTAGACTTTTAGAAATAGTCTTTCTACCTTCATAATACATAGTAAGGGACTGGTACACACCACCCTCCCCATATTGAGTATGTTGTTGTATATTTCAAATTTATACAATATCGGATAATAGTACAAGCTCTATTTCTTTTTTCTTTAAAAGACAAATATTTTAAAAAATCATGATCAAAATTAATCATTTATATTTTAAAGGTAAACATATCGATGATTTGAAATGAAAGAATAGTTTCATCTTTCTTTTGAAGTGGCTAATAAGTAGTCAATATTTATTGACATAATAAAATTTAAAATATATTATTTATTCTAAATATAAATATAATATTTTTGTTAATGAGTCTGTTTTATTCAAATATACTTAAACCTTTCATATTTTATTGTATGTGTTTTACCTCAATATGATACTTGATTTTTTTAGTTGAAATATGCACTATGCACACATGGAAGTGTGTATTTCATAATCCACCGTTTTAATATTGAAGACATGAAAAAGGAGGGATGGCAATGGGGCGGTGCATGTGTGAGCTGTATGAGTTTAAAATTGTGCGGTGCAGTATGGTTTATAGTTATACAAAATGGAGTGGGTGCGCGTGATTTTAAGGCTATCCAGGTTGAAATAGTCTTTTAAAAAAATTAATATGAGATAGGTGGGGCGCGAGTCTATCTGAATTTAACAAATTCTACTTATTTAGTTTTTTCTGAAGATAACATAAAGTAACACGATGAGAGGTCCAACTTTAGAATTTTATAATTATGAACATAGTATTGCTCAATATTCTCTAAATTCAAATTAAGAAATAAAAAAAAGACTTTACAAGCATTCAACTTTTCAAAAATCATACTTCATTGACATTTGAATGAAGTGCAATGGAAGAATCTCAAAATTCTTACCACTTTTCCAATCCTTGTTATGATGCTCTTTAATTAAGTCATATACT
Source organism: Anisodus acutangulus (assembly GCA_029783415.1). Lineage (NCBI taxonomy): Eukaryota > Viridiplantae > Streptophyta > Magnoliopsida > Solanales > Solanaceae > Anisodus > Anisodus acutangulus. The sequence goes on along the minus strand of CM056506.1, from coordinate 2,057,954 downwards.
AAAAATAAGATTTTGAAACTGAAGCAAAATATAAAACTACAAGCATGACAGAGAAGTTAGAGTCTTTGTGGATTTAAATGAATTTGTCGTGCATCACTTATCATTCCCGTTTGTCCATAGATTTTGAAGTTGAAATTTGAAACTTGAAAACTTGAGTTTTTGAAGTTATAATTCTTGAAATTTGAAGTTGTGTTTGGACATATTTTTTACTTTGAAAAAAGTTTGAAGTTTTGTGAGTGTGTATCTCAAATTGGAACTTGAAAATAGTTTCTTAAAATATGCTAAGATAGATTTTTAAAATTGATTTAAAATCTCTGACAAGACGGTAGCTTAGTTGAGGGTTAAAGCAACAATTTACTTACTATTTGACATGGGAAGTTATTACAATTATGACAAAAATAGAGGGCCACGTTTTCTTCGATGTATAGTAGAGGTGTAGATATCTTATTGTACTACCTGTCGTACTGAATCACAACACTTTTTTCTTCCCTCTGTTTACCCCCAACTCCAAAAATAAATTACGAAAATATTAGTAATTAATTTACAGAAGAAAAAAACCCCACACACACACACTCTCTCTCTCTCTCTATCTGTTCGTTTGTGTGCGCGTGTGAGCGTCTCTTCTCTGTTTTGGAAAAAGAAAAAGAAAAAGAAAAAAAAAGATACTGAAAAGGGTACGTTCGATCCATTTTCTTTTGTTCGTACAGAGAAGCCACTCTTTTTTTCTACTTCATGCGGCGGCCACCTCACTCTCTGTTTATTTCCTGTATGTATTCTCTGAAACTAAAATCTCAATGTCCTTCGAAGTGAAACAAGAAGAAAAAATGGTTTCGGGAAAATAAGAAAAAAATCATATTCATAACCGAAGATTTTTTCAGCTAGATCTATTTATCTATGGGATAAACCCTTCAATGGATTTTTTTTCTCTCTTTTTTCCATTTTTTCTGTTTTGTTTTGTTTTCGTTCCTCTTTCATTTGTTTTTCGGGATGGGTTTTATGTTGCATGTGAGGGTTCAATTTTTCTGTAAATTTTTGGTTAATTTAAGCTTTTTTGTTCTGTGGTTTAAAGGGCTATGTGCATTTTTTTCTTTATGATAGGAGAAGAAGTGATTTTTGTGGGGCTTTGGCATGCTTAGGAATGCTGTGGATTGACTGAATTTTGGGGATTTTTCTGGTGGCTTTGAAGGAGATGGGGAGTTCTGGTGAGTCTATTGTCAAAGCCATTGATGCGTCGGTTGGGGGTTTGGTGTGGGTCCGAAGGCGAAATGGGTCGTGGTGGCCGGGTCGGATATTGGGCCCAGATGAGTTACCTCAGAGTTTCTCTATTTCACCAAGATCAGGAACTCCTGTTAAGCTCCTTGGAAGAGAGGATGCAAGTGTGTAAGTTTTTTTTTTAACTATTTTTTTCTTTCATTTTTGTGTGTTTCTTTCCCCTTTGTACTGCCATTTCTTAGCTGACTTTGCCTTTTCTATTTATTTATTTATTTATTTATTTATTTTTATAATGTGGCAGTCCTTCAAGTCAACAACAACAATACCCAGTAAAATCACACAAAGTGAGGTATGTGAAGGGTAGAGTGTAGATAATTGAAATACAAGAAACAACAAATAATAGCAGAAATAGGACAAGATACTACAAGAATAATACTACGGTGGTGGTCCTTCAAGTATGATAGTTAAGTTCATTAATTTGTTTGGCACTTTCTCCTTGCTATTTGTTTGAACTAGAGATGGTTGGTGGTTTCTGGAGGTGGACATATCAAGGGTTAAACTGTGGTTCTCTCCAGGTTTTGTTTTATATGGCTTTAATCCTAATTATAGTTCCCACTGCTAAACTTGTCAAAGATGGATGAAAAAAGAGATTAGATTCCTCTGTGGAGCTAGGTTGATGCTTAGAATTTGGAAAGGATTTGATAAGTTAACTTAGATGCAGCAATTAGACAAAATGAATGTAAAATCCGTTTTGTAGAGTCAGATAAAGGGAAAGGAGTTGGCCGAGTGTATGGTTCATTCTTTCGTGGCTTCTGAGATTCTCGTACACACAAGTCATTAAGTCATTATAGTGTTTGTTTTGGAACAAAAATATTAGACGTAGTGTGTGTCAATTCACTTTCACCTATAATAGAACTAAGCAAAAGAAGCTTATTGCCATGTTGTGAAACAAGAAATCATGGGAACTACTTCTGACAATTAAAATAACTTAGTCTTAAGTGTTAACTCTTCATCACGTCTGATGGAGGGGGCTGGGCGTTCAGACTTTTGGAATATTCGGCAACTGGAGTTTTTACCTCAAGCCCTGGGTTCCATAGATTGTATGATTTGTCTTGAAGAATGGGTCAGCAATGCAATCTTTTCCATCTGCTTCTATTACTTAAGGTTTTAGTATCTCAATTTAGCTTTCTTATGGCACTTTCTTTCTAGTGAAATGGTCTGTGCTGCTTGTGCCATTTATGCAGTACGTACATCAGTTTCTGGATTTGAAAAGTGTAATGTAGGCAGTGAGATCACATTTTCAGGTGTTTATTGGCATATGTCGAGTATGCCTTTCTCTAGTGTTGTAAGCATTTCATCATATCTGGATGTGACGTGCAGGATTTTGTTTTGGCAATATGGGAATCTACCTTCTATTGGTAAAAGCTTATTTTTCAAGCTAGCTAAGGCTACTGTGTTCTTAACTGTGGTTCTTGCTCAGTAGCATTAAGGATAAAAGTCATTCGGAGCCCTTTTTTCATCTATTCACATTGCAGAACCCAGTTCTACATGTTCCTGGCAAATCAAAGCCAGTTCAAGTGGCTCAAAGTTCTTGTAGGGTACTAAAAGCATCTTAGTCTTTTTTCTGTAGTTGCACCTTATGTTGCTCGGACTCTTCAAAAATGTCAATGGGTGCGTGTCGGATTCTCCAAAAGTAGTGTATTTCTGGAGAATCTGACACCGGTGCGGCATCGAAAGTGAAGAGTCCACGCAACTTATGACTTGCACCAGCTTCTCCCAGTTATGGAGATATTACTCCTTTGCTAATCATTTGGCCTGCAAAAAGAAGAAAAAGGAGTCATTAGTTTCCTAACTATCATTTAGCGCTAATGCTTCCACAATTCGGACTTGTGGTGTTCCTTTTCACTTTCTTATGTCTTTTACTTTATCTAGTCCAGTATTTCTGATCTTTGTTCTCTTTTACATGAACTTTTTTTCCCTTGCTCATCCCATTTTAAAGAGTACCAACTGTTGAAGTGAATATTTTCCTTTTAACTCGATTCTTGATAAAAAGGGTCTAATAGTTGCCTGCTGTTTCAGGGACTGGTATAATCTTGAAAAATCTAAGCGGGTGAAAGCTTTTCGTTGTGGGGAATATGATGAATGTATTGAGAAAGCAAAGGCTGCTGCTGCTAACTCTTCAAGAAAGGCTGTCAAATATGCGCGAAGAGAGGATGCCATTATTCATGCTCTAGAGATTGAAAGTGCTCGTCTCGGGAAAGACCATCCAGATTTTTTTTCAAGAATAGATAAAGAAGATGGACAGCATCACACCATGGAAGAATCACATACTTCATCAAATCCTCTTGAAGACAGTAAAGAGATAGATGAGGAACTGACTAGTTCCGAAGATAACTCAAATTCTGCTCAAGAATTGTCTCAATCTGGTGTATCATTTGAGGCGCCAAATCATATAATTGCATCTGAGGAACCACCTGTGTGTGGGACACGGAGAAGAACACCAAATGACTCAGAGGATGATGGAACCGAGGGAAGTAAACGCATGAAAGGACTTGATGACCTGGGGATGGGTGTGGTGTCATCTCTGAAAAGGAAGAGATCTCAGGTGGCACATGTTCATGATTTTTTAAAGAGAAAGAGCCGTCACCGTCCCTTGACAAAGGTATTGGAGAGTACAGCAATGGTGTCTGTTCCTATCACGTGTGAACAACTTCCTAGTCCAACTGGCTCTACTCTTGCAGGGGTATCTGAAAGCAAAGTTTTTAGATTACAATCTAACGAGTCTGAGAAAAGTTTTCGCACAGTACTAAATAACGACGCAGATAGTATCTCAGTTACATGTGGGAATGGGAAACCATTGGATGCATTTGGCCACACTCATGATTCTTCCCTTGTTAAGCGCAAACAGAAAGAGAATGAAATTTCCAGTATTTTGGGGTCGACTGAGAATGGTTCTTCTGACAGATTGTTTGATGTGCCCTTAGTTGCAGAAGAGAAGCAATCTGCAGGTATTTATGTGCATTAGCAGAGATTTCCTTGCATTTACTGTTTATAATCTTCATAATAATAGCAGTGTTACTAAAGGCTTGTTTGAGGTGCACTCAGTTAAAGCCAGGTTGTGCGTTTGGCCTCACTTAGGTGGTGCTATAGTGTAGGGGCTAAGTCTCTAAGGCATGCATCTCATCAGCAATGGGTCTATCTTTAAGTGGATGGCACTAAACAATAAGTATATTTGACAACTGATACATCAATTGTTAAAAACGTTATGAGTAAATTTTTATTGATTAGGAATAAGAAATGAAGAATTTAGTATAAGAAACCTATCTTAAGAAACATAAAGTACATCTTTCATCTAAATCAGATGTTTCAAATAAATTTTTAACTTGAATGTCATGATTTTTATACCATATATTTCACTTAGTTATAATTGTTTCTAATTTTGTATCCAAATCTTATTGTTTATGTTTGTAGTTATTTTTCGTTGCATTATATATGTATATGTACACACACACACACACATATATATTCTTCATTTGGTACCTTCCTCCGTTAAAGCGCACACTTTAATTCCCCTTTGGGCTTAAAGCCCCATCAGATGTTGGCACTTCTCTGCGCTTTTCGCATTTGACTATACTGCATTGTAAGAAGACTGGCTTGTTCTCCTGTACGGAAAGGGATATCTAGGAATCATATGACAACTCGTGATATGACAACTCGTGAGACCCCAATGATCTGGAGTAAACACAATAAATGTTGTCCTTGTAGTTCTTGTGGCACATATGGTGCCACCAGTGTAGGCACTGCAATTGGAAACAAAAGCTGACCTGGGAGGACTTTTCGTTGATCTGTTAGTTGGAGATCCAAGTTGCTTTTCCCTTGAAACTTTCTGGTGGATAAGCCTCTGCATAAATGATGTAAAAGATCATAAATGCAGCAGGATATCTTTTCCCTTCAGTTATGGAAGACCAAAACTAATGTGTTCTATGTCTCATGGAAACCTCACATAGTGGTCTTTGGTCTTATGCATGACACAACTTAACTGATGTGAAGTGGTAGATTTTGGTTATGGTTGTTTTGGTGGAATCATTCCTCTTAAGTTTGCAGTTTGGTTTTGCATTGTGAAAGTATTACTTAGGATGTGCTTGGCAATTTTCTCATGTTTGGTTGGTCAAAATTTTTAGGAAATATTTTCAATAGGAAAATAAGTTCCTTAAAATGAGGAAAATGACTCCCCTAATGGAAGTAGGGAAAACAAGTTCCATAAGTAGCATTTCATACTAATTGTCTCCTCTCCACTTTCCAACACATCCCACCCCCACCCCCATGCTACATAGCCCCCATCCCCACCACCCCTACTCCCGCCCCCACACCCATAGCGTTTAAATAGATTATATACAGATGCTTTTGGGACAATATTTTCTACTTGCTTACCAAACACCAAAAAAGTAAAAAAGAACACTTATTTTCCTGGAAAACCTTTTCCATAAAAACAATTTCCGTGGAAAACATTTTCCTTCGTACCAAACACACCCTTAGGGTGGGTACTTTTCATACTTCCATTTCTTCTCTACTCGATTTTGGGTTTGTGGCTGAGTTTGGCAGATTATTTAGTAGAGGCACCTAACACTGTAATTTTTATACACAAACCTTATACACCAGGTCTGCCCATCTTGGACTTCTTAGCTCTCACTCTAGAAAAACTTCTTAATCTGATTGGTTCAATGAAGAACTTATTTTATGTGGAACTGTTCAAAAAAAATTCTGTTCTGTGGATTTGTGTTGTGAATACTTTTTCGGTGTGTGACTTGTCATGACACTTCTCTTTCTACATGGATTTGTCTTCAATTTCTTTTCTTATCAATGATATGAGTTTCTTGTTGCTTTTTCGCCAATGATCTCTGAAGCAATTTTATCAAAAAAGTTTCTCTTCCCCTGTTTATCGTTCCTTCTTCTGATTTTTATATTTCTGAATTTCGCATGGTTGCAGTTCTTCTTCCTGATATATTTCAGTTTTCTCCCCATTGGATTGTTATATGTTGTTATTTATATGCTGATGTCTTTTATTTCTCCAAACAGGCTTGTCTCGCACATCTCAGAAAGCTCAAGGTGGTATCTGGGAGTCTAGCCAGGGCAGCCAAGTTGAAGCTATGTCGTTCGGGAGTGAGGAGCTTAATGACTCAAGCTCTACTAGTTCTGGTAGTGACGATTTCCATTGTTTCAGCGAGAGGATGGAGAAAGGAACTTCAAAGTGGAAGTTGAAAGGAAAGAGGAATTCGAGGCACACAAGTAAGTTTAAAAAGAAAGATTCTGGAAAAACAGAGACTTAAAAGATGAACCAAATGTATATTTGGCTGCTATAGATCATGATTCATTCCCTCTTTCTACAGGTGGAAAAGTTGACAACTACCGCTTAAAGTCAAGACCAGTTACAGAAATTCAAGTGGATGACTTGCGAGGTTGGAGCAGGAATATTTCTCTCAGAGAAGCTCATATGAAGGGGCCCACAGCAGACATGCTTACTCCCCAGAGGTTGCTACCCTATCGCCAGTCTCGATTTACAGTTAACCCCAAGTATGAGTCATCAGATTTCTCTCTTAGGCACCACATTGCTGTTTCTTCACTGTATGAAGTTAATCTTGAGGTTAAAGCCAGCTATCGTCCGCAGCATGTTCCATATATCTCTCTAATGAGCAAATTGAATGGTCAGCCTATCATAGGTCACCCCCTCACAGTTGAAGTCTTGGTTGATGGCTTTTGTGACAATCTGTTAGTCAGTGGATTTGAGTGCTATGGCAGCAGCTATGACTTAGACGAGGATCATGGTGAGAACAGCTCAGCTTTGCAAGGTGCGGATATTGTTTATGAATCCAAGCCAAGTTTGGCAGGCAAGATTTCTACTAAGCATCACATGGTGCGACCTCGTGGTTCACCAAATAAGTCACCCAAGACACGGAAAAATGGCCTCCTTTCGAAGAAGATTAGAAAATTGTCTTCCTTGACCGGTTCTCACCAGCAAATTAGAGAGAAGAAACCTGTAGTAGAGAAGCTTAAAGGACCTGCGGTAGCTTGTGTCCCCTTGAAAATAGTGTTCAGTAGGATAAATGAAGCGTTAAATAGCTCAATACGACCTACCCACCATTCTATTGTAGCAAGCATTGGTTGAATAAAAATGTTCCATGGATCAGAACGGTCAGAGTAGTGGACTATGAGAATTCGTTGCGTAGGAATTCTGGTTTGAAGCAGCCCAGTATGGATACTGAAGTTGGATCATTTCTGTACAATAACAGGGTGTGATCACTGTTGAGAAGCTTTGCTGATTGGCTGCTTTGTTGGTGTATATAATGTAACATTAGCTGAGGTGTAAAGATGGGTTCAATTCAACTTTGACTTTAGAGGGTTAATAGCTTGATATTTTTTTTATATTTATGGTACGAGTTAGCCAGCGCATTTACAATTTTTTTCCTTTACTTCTGTTCTGTATTTTGAGACGTTGAAAACTGATAGGCTAATTTTGAAAATGAAAAAAGCAGGAGCTTTATGAGATCTTAGCAAATGAATTTCATATTCTCACCGAAAGCTTCTATGAAGTGAGAAGTTGGTCTTGTTATGTCAATCTGAATCTGCATTTAGAAAAGAAAAGAAAGGGGGGGGGGGTATTCTCGTGTATGTTAACAGCAACTGGAATTCAGTTTTAGATAAACTGTAACTTGTCAAGGATTCCGAATCAGTCTCAATCACAAATGTGGTGATTGAGACTGATTCAACCATTGCTAGACTGATCACTGATTCAACCATTGCTAGATTGATCATGATACAAGAGGTGTCTGCATCCTGGACTGTTGATACAATAGTCAGGAAAATTATTACATTGTTGAGGGATAAAGAAATTTTGCATGTGATAATGTTAGTAAATATGTGCAGTTTCTAAGGAAAAATGAGTATGATTTTGAGAACCAGGTTAGTAACAAATAACTCGCTGAAAGGTTCCAGAAAAAATAAGTAAAAATGCGTCATGGTAGGAATGTAGTGTATAGGCACTCTTGGTCAAAAAGGTTCGCAAAGGCTTTGGGTTCTTAAGTTTCATTACATTTTGGTTAGTATGATAAATTATCGGTAAATGTTCAATAGCACTTGTACTTAATAAAGTTTGTCATTAAAGTACCTTTTTATTGTTAGTTTGTTATTAAAGTACTTTTAGCATTAAAAAAGGATTTTCGAGGAGTTCATAGATCATCGCTTATCTCTGATTAAGGATGAAAATATATTATCAATCCCTCACAACTCTTGTTAGTAACCTAATACAAAATGTGAAAATATAAACTTGTTTTGAGGCGGTGGGGGAGGTGGAGGAGGGGTAGTGGAAACATTTTTTAATTCACAGTATATTATACAAACAAAAGTCTAAAAATACATTATACAAAAGAAATTGAACTAATTATGTTTGGACAAAAATATTTTGTT